>CM044959.1:30316428-30564315 GCA_024516035.1 Bactericera cockerelli
AAATTGAGGCCGGGTTCCAAAAAGTTCAAGATATCAAAAAAATGATGAGAATAGACCCCTATTATTTTTTTAATTTGAGAAAATGTTGTTCTCTAACTTTTTTTGTATCTTTAACAAATTTAAAGAAGCGGCGCTTGCGGCTAATATTTGCGGCCCTGCGGCCGCAGAATGCGGCCGATTTCAACCAAAAGTTTCATGGTTCGTCTGGTGTATAAAATAAATTACCATACCAAATTTCAAGTCTCTAGCTCTTACCGTTCTCGAGATATCCTGTTTACACACACACACACACACACACACACACAGACAGACGCACGGACCAATGGCTGAAAACAACTTTTTTGGTATCCTGAGGCTATGATTCGTCCAGAAATGTGAAAAACTGGGTAGGTCAAATTTTCGACGAATACAATACTTTCCTTATTATAGGATAAGGAAAGTAAAAAAAACATGAACACATGTTAATTAATTTAAAATAATTAATTTTTTATGCCTTTTTGATACCATTTGCTTTGCCATGGGAGGTGACATAGGGGCACAAAGGGTCAACTTTAAAAAATAATCCTTTTTCAAGTAGGTATAATTTGTGCTAAATAAATGCAATGTGTTTTGTTGTTTAATCCATATTTAAGAAATCTTTAAAACAGGCCTGGACACTAGGACTGTACACATACCTTAGCATTTTACCAATTACATTCAAGTAACTCCGGACCTGTTTTCATTTCAGACTGAACAAAAAGACTAATTGCATTTGTTAAGCACAATTTTTTCTTGAAAAATTATTATTATTAAAAAAAAGTTGACCCTATGGTTGACAAAAGTTTATACCTCCTCTGGAAAAGCAAATGGTATCAAAAAGGCATGAAAATTCAACTCTTTCAAATTGATTAACATTAATTTTTACAGTGATATATAGTTCATTTCTAAAAAAGAATACAGAAACCTCTAAAATGAAAAGTATGTTATCTCCGGCCCTATTTTTATTAAAAATCTCAAACTTGTCTTAAAATACTTCTAATATTAACATTAATGTATTACAAATTTATTGGGTCCATTTAAGATTACAAAGATGACCTCCATGTTTTTTGTTTTGTTCAAAACATAAAATTTTAATTTGAAAAATGCCAACTTTGTGTGGTGAAATACTGAAGGGAATGTTGCACTATTTTAAAAACAAAAATCTCAACAGTATCCTTCACTCACCGGGCCCCAGGTGTGTAGATAGGGCGAGTATATTTTTCCCGTGTGGTCCACATTCTGCGATACATTAATCTTCATAGCGGCAGTGGGCTTCACATAGCAGATGGGAGCATGATCGGGATGAGTGTCCATCAGCCAGATACATACAGGGATGTGGTAAGTCAGAGCTGATGGGATAGGGTTAAAGTTTAGTTTACATGATCTGTTATGCAATGTTAGATCCTCCTGGGTAACCCTTGATGAACCCGATTTTTATCATTACTGACTGCCATACAATAAGTAAATTGCTGCAACTTATAAATGTTTCTAAAGTTTATAAATCAGTCCATCAAAACAGTAAACAGTTGGCTCTCTTCTGCAATAATTAATCCAAAACTTCAAGACTTTTTTCTTTCTTTTTGAAAAGGTAGCAATGCCCCGGAACCGCTTTCGCATTACTTCAGGGCACTTAATCCATGCCATTCCGGAATCAGAAAAACTCGGTCAGAATTTTCCGTTTCGGCCGGGATTCGAACCCGCCCGCAACCTTCGTCAGCAACCAATGCTCTTAACAGCTGAACCAGAGATAAATGAACAGAAAATGTTCATTTATTGAAATAAGTATTAGCAGGGTAGAAGCAAATCATGCTGTTAATTTTCACAAATACAAGAGTTTTCAAAATTCAAATAATTTCTTCATAGTGAAGCGAAGCACAATGCCTCTTCACAAATGGAGTTTTCTTAGTATCCAAAGAATTTTGTTTTCTTGTGGTACGTTAGGTACTAATGCCCTTCACATTGAACAACGTCTGGCGCATGCTTGTATACGAGATAATCGTATGATCTACCTATACAAAACTTGTAGACGCTAGTAAAAGTTCTTTCATAACTTTATTGTTATGAAATTTCTTTATTAATATGTTATTTCTTTCACAACTTCTAATGTGCTCGACAGAAATTTAAATGTACATAATACGATTAGAAACTAAGAGACAAGAAGCTTTACAAAATACACAGCTTACGGAAGAATTTGGAAGCTCGAGTCAATGAGTAAGAATAAAATAATCCAAATACATAAGAAAAAAGAAAGGGGTAGCTCAAGAATTACATTTGAAGGACGTTCACCAGCCACCACCTCTTAATAAATTATTATATTAGCAAGAAAAATTAGAAATGATCAGAGGTGCCCTACAACTATTGGATCTCTTCACATTTGGATTTAATGCCTTTAAAAAAAATTAGACAATAGAAAGAAAAAAAATTGTCAGTTTATTTTTTTGCATGCAAAAAATGAGTATTTTTGGTTAGACCTAATTTATATAAAGCATGATTACTTCTGAGTATGTCTGCAGTTATTTTAAGTAGGTATTTTATTTTAATATTCCAAGCCACTTTAAACCCTCAGAAATCTGATTCGATAATCAAAATAAAACCAGCTAGATTTGATGATCAAAATTACCTGAATCGTTTTAAATCCATGGATGAGCCACACATTATTACTTCATATAATATCTAATATTAGATATCGGAAGTTTCGTGTTCGTTTTAGTTTATTTAAAACTACCATTTTTTTACTCGGGTTTCATATTTCTGGACATTTCGTGACCTCGCGAGCAACTTTGGTTTTGTGTCTGTATGTCTACATTCCTTGCAACAGGGAAATCTCAGAAACTACTGAACAAATTTCATCCAACTGTTGTACACATAATAACTGTTGTAACTGTTGTACACCTATATTATAGGTGACGTATTGTTGATGGTCCCATTTTAAATTCATCAACTTCGAACCAGCGGCTCTTGGAGATAGAGACCGTGCACTTTTTGACTTAAACTCTTTTATCTCGTGAACCGTACACCCGATTTTCATGAATTTTTTTATTGAATAAATAATAGTTGAGCTCTGGTATATAAGAAAATTAGGGCTTCAACTTGGCATTTAGAAAAAAAAAGTTGATAATTTTAATTTTTTATTGCCAAGTGAATACAGTGTTAACCATTCACAAGGAAGCATTATGTTCACAATTGGTAGTGTATTTTTTCTTCTCCAAATACACACATGGAACAAACAATTTTCAACAGGAAATGCTCACCTTTAAATTGAACTGGAATTGTGCCTCGCAACACAGCTAGCGTTTTGATTAACCCATTTTGAAACTCTGTTCATAAGACAAACAAGACAGAAGCAAGTGAATTGAGTTAAGTGAAAAGAGAAAAAAAAAAAATAGAAACAAATGTCTAGGGCTAGGGTATGCACTTCATGCAGGAATAGTTATTTATTTACTCTGAATTGTCCATAACTCATTACATTAAATACTTAGTATTACTTGGTTGTATAAATTTATTTATCAAATAAATAAGATGCTAAAAAGGTGCTTAATTCAAAATAACTATAGTATAGAATATACATTTTCTTAAATGAAACAAACAATTATTGGAAGAAAATTTGATGTATAATGCAGTACAAATTCCTCAATGAAAGTAAATTAATGTAGGTATTTAGAAGAAAAAAAATTATGTACTGCTTTAACTATTGAGTCATTCGCGTTATTTAGAATTAAAGTTGCTGAAAATATATTTAATATGTATCATAAAGATAGGAAATGAGTTTTGGATATCATGAGTTATCAATCAATATGAAAGATTTCATTCTTTTGTGTCAAAACCACTTAGAATAGGTAATAATTATTTCTCAGCTTGATTATAATAAATTTAAAAAAAAAAAATCATTGATGAATATTGCACGTTGAAAATGAATTGGTTAGATTTAAAAACAAATTCTTTGGTTCATAAGGATTCTGTGACACAAGAGATAGAAATATTAGAAAAAGCAAGAATCAAAACACCTATGAAAGATCTATTACTAAAGTGTTCGGGTAACATGAGACTTTGGCAGGAAGCACACTTCTCAAGTGATAGCAAGCATTTAGAAAGATATGTTACTGACAATTGGACCTTAACCGAGAGGACAAATCTTACCTTTGTACTGAACAGGGATTGTTCCGTTCAAGTTTATTAAGCTTTTTTGGGATCCATCATTGAAAACTAAATAAAAATAAACATTAATTGTAAATTGATGACTAGTAGGTACAGGTGGGGCAACAGTCTGGAAACCCCTGAATATTTTTGGAAGAGCTTTTTAAAACAACTAGTTTGAAATTTTGCACGGTAAAGGGGTAATGATACTTTCTAGTGGGGCCTATGTTTTGACCTGGCCCCAAAGTTGGGGAAAGGGGGACCCAGTTAATTTTTTTTTTAAATACCAACCTGTCTCTTGTAATACATTTTTAGCAAAAGAAATGCTCTGTCTGAGCAAAGAGGAATCCTTACTGGCTTTATAACAAGCCACTGTAGCCTCAAGTACCATCTAAACAAATGGACATCGCTCAAGACCCAAAATGCAGTCTCTGTAAAGAGGCCCTAGAGACAGCAAAACACATTCTCTGTGAGTGTGGAGTAGCCTCACACGCTCAACTGAAACACTTCTCAAGGCTGATTCTAACAACTAAAGAAGTTATCAAAATCCGTCCTAAAAGAATCTTAAGGTATATTAATAGCTTTCATCTCTTTTAAAGTTACAGGGGTATGTCACAATTGTCACAAAGATCTATTTAAGGTCGCAGTGACAAAGAGCTTTTGTAGCCGACAGCCTTACTTATACCAATACCAATTTATAATTGAAGTAAAGACCTTTATAATTGAAAGTCTTTTTCAAAAATGTAACACAAGAGGGCAGTCAGTATTTTGAAGAAAAAAAATTGGCCCCCATAGCCCTGAAATTAGGGGGGCTGGTCCGAAAAGTTGGCTCTAAAAGAAAGTTTCATTACCACAGTTTACCATGCATTTTTTTTAAATTACTCAGTAATCCCTTCCAAAGATATTCAGGGGTTTCCAGACTTGGTCCCCACCGTGTATGAGTAAGACAGTTTTTTAAAGTTTTTTTACACTCTCAAAACATTTTTATTTAAATTATCTTTAATTTTTTATTTGAAATACAGGTCCCTAAAATAACTCGATTTAATTATTAAAAATAAACTTCAGAATAAACAATACACTGAGGATGTTTTGAAACACCTGCAATATTCTGTCTTACACAATTTTTCATTTTTGTTTTGATTGTTATGATGATTGTTCCTGGATTAATCCTGAAATGAAAGTTAATTAAACCTATTTTTTTCTTAACATGTTAAGCATCACGTCAAAAATCATGTTCTGCACCACCGGGCCATGAGACTCCATTTGGGATCTCAAGACTATGGCTAAACTTGATTATTGAGACTCCATATGGGGACTCAGCATTTAGTTTTTTCAAGCAAAAAGTATTGATCAACCAGGCCATGAGATCCCAAGTGGGATCTCAGACTTTTCAGAGCCAGAATCAACAAGAATCCATTGAAAGTCTATTCAAAAAGCCATGGTGATGCAGACACTCAAAATTTGCCTTGGCCTGGTGGTGACAATGGATGAGATGCCAAATGGAGTCTCATGGTGGTTAACTTGTTAAAGGTATTCTTCAAAACAATTTTTTTTTTTTTTTTTTTGAAAATGTTATCTAAAACCAAATTTACATAACTTTTCAGGTGCATGAATATAACTTTTCAGGAGTCACATGAAAAATAGCAATTGGTCAAATTTTCAAGAGAGTCAGTGTATCTCAAAAGGAGATAGATTTAAACCATTAAAGCAACTGTGTCAAAAATACATTACCTTGTAAACAAAAAATGAGCTCATAATCACCCATACGTAAAGACATGACAACTGCTGATAAAGCCAAGGTGTTTTTGAGTTCTGTTCAATTAGGAATGAGAAATAATTTAAATCAATTGAACAGAACTCAAAAAATTCATGGCTTCATAAGTGTATCATTTATTATTTGCAATTTTATGTAATCAGGGCATAGTTGCTTCATTGGTTGAGATCTATCTTTCTTTCAAATATGTCCCTATGCTAATTTAACCTGTGTATAGAGATTATGTTCTTAAATAAACTAGTGTGATACAACATGACTTTCCTTATCCTTTGAAAAGAAATCAAAGTATGCCTCTGGTGACTGAATGGTAACAGTTGACAAAAAATAAAAATATCAATTTTTTGTAATTAGCACCTTAAAATCATAGGATTTGATATGTCACAACCCTCATCTAGGATGAATAGTAAAAATGGTAGTCCAACCCCCAAAATACCAGTAAATTGGGGCCAGCGGAAAGATGGCAAATATGATATCATAACCAGCCTCCAATAGAATGATTTTTGATGCAAATGATCCATCAACTGATGTCACCAAGGTATTAAATGGACCAAGCTTTGATTTAAATGCATCTCATACTTCTTTTCAGGTTCTTGCACATGACAGAGAAGAGGTTAGTGGATATTGTAAACAACATAATTTATATCCTCTTGGTAGCAAGTTGGAAGAAATGTTTTATCTTTGGAAAAAATATATCATGTCAAACTAATTCTCCTTTACAGTCTGCAAGTCTCTCTGAGTCACATCATATTTTATTTAATCAGGACATGATTCTCAATCAATATAATCAAAAATCATAAGAAGGAAGAAGCCTTACCATATGTATCCTGTTCTAATTGAAGACCCCTGTAGGTTTTCAACAGTGACACCACTTCTTTTTTGGTCTTTTCAGGATGTGCATACTGACAATAAAGAGAAAAAAAATTAATGGATCAATCAATAAATTTAATATTTTACCATTAGCTACCTATGTTGTTGTTGAAACAGCTTGACTACTAGAATATTTTGTACAGACATGAAATGAGTTATTACTACAAATTGATCTTCTTTTTTCACTTTGCCTTTTTACAAACCTACTTTGGGTCAATATTGTTCAAACTCTATCTTCGGGTTTAGGTTAGTGTTGGTTTTGACACTCCTTCTTCCAAATTTTACAGCTCTCTGCCCTATTAAATTCTAACCTTGTTTGGGGCACCATTGCTAAAAATCTTTACCAAAGCTAAAAACTATTTTAAAAAAAACCATTTTCAAATTATTTTCTATTTTAAATTTTGGTATTAATTGATTTAATTTTCCAAAAATGAAAAACATATTATCAGTAGAACAACTGGCACATATTATGAAGCAGGCAGTCTTCAAAATTTCTCTAAGTGCAGAATAATCTGCTTGCTTTGTTTAGCTTTATGACCATGGTATGCAGATATAGTACACAACATTAACTGTATATGATGATACTTTTATTAGTAGCTCATCAACCTTTTTTTCTATTTCTTTTTAAAGTTCATAAGTTGTATGAACTATATACTTACATCACTGAAATATCTTTTCAATTTACTGTCGGGAATATCTGCCATGATTTTTCTTTAGAATATCTAGAAAGAAAGAATCAATGCAATAGTATCAGATTTACTTTCAATGAACTCACCAGAGAGGAAATGCGGCAGCTGTGATGGGCACAGTGCCTTGTTCTGCAGACTTTGAACAAATATTTGAAATTTTGTAGTAACAGGGTGTCTACTAAATGGTCAAAGTAAAATTCCCTGACTTTTCCAGGTTTTCCAGACCATTTTTCCAGTCTACTTTTTGAAGGAGACATTATATGTATATTATATAAGACCTCAATCTGCCTTCTATTTTTTTTTTTTTTTTGCAAGCCTTACTCATGTACTGATTGATTTTATTAGTGCACAAAAAGTAATGCATATTAAAATAATACTAAATATGCTAATTAGACTGACTGCAACACTTTGTGAAATGTGCTGGGCGATGGGGTTGCCACATCCCTACGCCAGAAAAATAATATATTGGAGTTTTATGACTCACAATAATACGTGTCCATTGTCCTAAGTGGGGTTTTGTTTGCTTAGGTTGAATTAAAAAAAGACGATAATTCCGGTAATTTGTAGAATTTACTACAATATACAGGTATAAAATTACATGAAATATTTTCCTAACAATAGGATAAGGAAAGTAAAAAGTAGATCCTTATTTAGAAAGGGAAAACCCTGAAAAAAAAACCTGCTAAAATTTTGTTAATCTTATGAAAAAGTTGTTAAGAGTGTTTTGTGTTTCTTACCAAAGAAGCATTAACATTATCACACTGCCTGGATTAAAGTGGCGCCACAGGCGAATTTTTTTTATAAATCATTTTCATGACAAAATTGGATCTTGAAAAAAATTCCCTGACTTTTGGTGATTTTTTACAAAATTCCCTGACTGATGGTGTTTTTTCACGAAATTCCCTGACTTTTCCCTGACTTTTTTGGTCTCGAAAAATTCCCTGACAATTCCAGGTTTTCCAGGTTTTCCCTGACCAGTAGACACCCTGAGTAATGAATAGCTATCTATTAAAATTTCTTAAATATTTCCAGGTCCAACTGAAAGAAAGTTTAAAACTCACCATATTTTTTCTGGGACAGTGAATTGTGCAAATTTAATTTTGAATTTTTGCTAACATAAAACACTCCTTACAACTTTCTTTTAGTACATTTCAGGAATCACAAAAAAACTGATTGGTTTACAGTACCTAACTCACAAAAAAATTAACTCATGAGATAACTATTAACAGATAAGCAGTGTTAATAGTTATCAGAAATATCATACCTATCCAAGCAGTGTTCGAAAAATTACATACTGTTGTTTCCTGAGGACCATTTACAGGAAAATGTTACATCTACTAAGTCACCATAGATACAAGGATTTAAGTGTACCTTTTGGAGTGAAGCTACAAGATTCTTTCAATAGTATTCTTTCAATCAACATGGTATTTTTTCAAGATCTCCCACTTTTGTTGGGGAGATAGTCAATGTGAAAAAATAGTACAAAAGATTTTTCTACTTACCAGCGTATGACTCAACATCAATATCCACAGTTAATACAGCTATTGAGGAGTTTCTACTGTGACCAAGATGTTATATATTGTGTTCGTGTTCTCTTGTTTCACTATAATTCTTTAGAGCACAAGTAGGTATTATGTTTGTATGATTGACACAACCTTGTGATGCTACCTAATAATCTGTGTTCTCTAATCACTTCTTTACCAGGGATCATAAAAGAAGTATTTCGTCTATGAAAGTAAGAACTACAGTTTTTTATGTCAGATTAGACTATTTGTTCAAACTTCAAACAAAAAAGATGACAGAGATAGGTAATTATTTATTTAATAATTAATTAAGGGTTAAAGGTCGATTATTCCATATAAAAATACGCAAAGATGTTTCAGAACTATCAAAAGGCAGCATTGCCTGAAAAACACATCGAAATTTCTACAGGGTACAGAGAAATCTTGTAACCCTCGTCGCTGAGCATAATTATGAAGTCCTAAAAATCTGGGAATTAATAATTACCGGGATTTTTTTTTAGAGGAAAGAAGTTCTTACCTCCGTTTCGTCCATTTTCGTACATTTTTTTTTTTACTGTTTGGCCATAAACGCCACTATCCATTCAAATCCACCAACATATACACTTTCCGGCGGATTATGGCGTGTTGGACTAAACGGTTGAAGATATCGAAAAAAAAATCTGGTGTAAACATCACACGACTTTCCTTATCATAATTATAAGGAATTGGAACAGGACCAAAAGCCACTGGTGACTCAAAGGTAACATTTAGCTAAAAATCAATATCAAATTCGTAATCAGCACCTCAAAATCATTGGATTTGATATGTCACAACCCCATCTACGATAAATAATAAAAAAGTTAATCAAAGCGGGTCCCCCCCAAAATACCGGTAAATTGGGGCCGAGGTCCAAAAAGTTCAAGATATCAAAAAAATGATCAGAAGAGACCCCTATTATTTTTTTAATCTAAGACATAATTGTTCTCTAATATTTTTTTGTATCTTTAACCAATTCAAAGAAGCGGCACTTGCGGCCAATATTTGCGGTCCTGCGGCCGCAGTCTGCGGCCGATTGCAACCAAAAGTTTCGTGGTTCGTCTGGTGTATAATTACAATTAGCATACCAAATTTCAAGTCTCTAGCTCTTACCGTTCTCGAGATATCCTGTTTACACACAGACAGACAGACAGACAGACAGACAGACAGACAGACAGACAGACGCACGGACCAATGGCTGAAAACAACTTTTTTGGTATCCTGAGGCTATAATTCGTCCAGAAATGTGAAAAACTGGGTAGGTCAAATTTTCGACGAATACAATACTTTCCTTATTATAGGATAAGGAAAGTAAAAATATGAGAAGGTGACCCCCCATTAAATATACATAAAACCCACAAATCTTTGTGGGGGGTCAATTCTCATACATTTTGTTCAACCATTTAGTCAAAAACGACAAAATCCACCAAAGTACACCAAAAACGCTTTTCGGCGGATATGGGGTTTGGCAAAAACGGTTGAAGATATCAAAAAATGTATAAAATATTGACCTCCCATAAACTATACATAAAAACGGCGAATCCAAAAAAATATTAAAAAGTAGTTTTTGGATCCGCCATCAGTGGAGTGATTTCGACTGGCGGTGGGCGGATACTGGCGTTTTGGCGAAACAGTTGAAGATATCGAAAATTGTATGAGAATTGACCCCCTCTCCCATAAACCATACATAAAACCTATGAATCCAGGAAAATTTTATCTAAAAAGTATTTTTTGGAGCCGCCAGAGGCGGAATTTGACTGGCGGCGGGTGGACTTCTAAGGCTGTCTGACCAGGGTGTTGCCCAAGAAAAAACATCTGACCTTGATTTTTTTTTTGGGTTCAGGGGAAGATTCTCTTTCATTTGATGGCAGTTTCATCTTTGTACTTTATGACGTAATAAGATTCGGTCCCTCCGGACTGACTTTATTAGCTAGCCGTCTGACTATGGTTTTGCCCAAGAAAAATCGTGTGACCTTTGTGGATCTGAACCCTAGGGACCTTTCCCCGTAATATGGCACTGGTTTCATTCATGTACTCAGGTCTCGATGACGTAAGAATTGGGCTCATTTTCCTTTTTTCATACGCCCGCCACGAGTTAACGCCCCAGCCGTAGCCGGGCAGACTGGCTTTTCGGAGTTTCTAGGCCATTCCCCATCATACCTAGGGGTTGAAATTTTTGTACTTTATGAGTTTATGACGTATGTAATCATGGCCTAGCTCCCGGCCTATTACCAGACAGATCCCACATTTTTTGGGAGCCATGGAGAATTCAGAAATAGGGAATTTTTGAAAATTCCCGTATGATATCGTCAACCGACCACAAGATTTACAATATATCGCTGTACCCTGTAGAAATTATAATTTCTTTTTACATGAAAGTTGGTATCTTCTCAAATATGGTCGTTTAACATATGATATGACATACGAAATTGAAACAGAATTCCAAACTTTTGAGTTTTTGATTTGACAATTTTGACAAATATAACTGAAATTCAAATAATTTACGTATATTAATGGAAATGTTTTAATTTTCATACAAGTACTTATTAATGTTGTAATCAGATCATTTGTACCGACTTAGGTAATCGTGATTACTAGCTTTTTGTTTGTTTCTACTTTCTAATTGTGTAAATCAATCAAGTAAGGCTTCAAGTTTTTCTTTCTATGTACTTACTTCATGCATGATAAGAGGGTACCTGAACAGTAGTCATCTGACTAAAAGGCTTTTTTTCCATCTCATACAGCTCAGACAACCTACTTCTTTTTGAAAAAAAATATCAGCTAGACTGATATTTCCTTTTGATAATAGATCCTTTGAAAAGGTTGAAGGCATTGCAGTAGAAGGCAATTTTTTTTTATCCTTTCTCACCTTGGCATTTTTAGTCATTATGTTTGAGCCTAAGAATCTACAAGAATTTCATTAAATTTGGTCTTAATGTTGCTTTCAACTGGGTGTGGGTGTGTTACCCTCTATTCGCAGGAATCTCTCAAACCTGCTACCCACATTAACCTCACTCAGCCTGGGTTGGGCTGAAATGCCAGCACCATAAAGTCTTCACCTCACTGGACATGGCTTAACTTTGGTGATCCTAGAGAACTGGTGCCATTGACGCCAGCAACAATAATTCAAAATTTATCTTTTTAAAAACAAATTAGGCTGTGAAATTTACATAATGTACTAAAAATGCACAGGCTTGGGCAATAATTATAAATTTACCAACTTTCCATTATTGCTATATTCTGAGGGTTTTTTCATGTGTATCTCAAAACATCCTCTGAATGTTTCACATGAAACGGTTTATTGTGTTAACGGTTTATTGTGTTCTGTACATAAAAATAAAACTTTGACCAGTTTAGGTATACATTTAGTGTTAATTTTGTCAGCTCTAACTTCAAATTGACTAACAGTTTTCTGTAAGACATAGTTTAGTAGTTAAAAGTAAAAAAATATCCTAGCAAGATTGATATTATTTCTAGAACATTTATTACATACCTAAACCTCTTAAAACTTTTATTCATTCACATGCCCACAAAATTCACCATAAATTTATTTTTTTTCTTAGAGTTGAAAAACAAATTTTTTCTTAAAATTATTATTTTTTAAATCTTTCAAAATATCAGATCTACAGTCTTGTGTTTGTACAAAGTTTTTGGAACTCTCCTTAATTATTTGATCCACACAATTTTGAGAACCCAGTCAGAAAAGATATAAGGTATGTATGTATAATGTTGTCAGTTCTTTCTACATTAACCACAAGTTATTAGTTCTTTTGGTAAATTTTCTATGGCTGTCCCTGATTGCATTGTCATAGATTTCCATGATTCTTAGCAGGGCTGTGGAGCTGGAGCCTAGGAGCTGTGTTGTTTTTGTATGAAAGATCAAATTTTTTGGACCAAAATTGCATCTTAATTTGACAGTTTGTTTGGTGTTTTATTTTTTGATAAGAATGTTTCTTCTTCTTTTTCAGGCTGGAGACTGATTCCTTGGATGGGAGTCAGATGGGAGGTGAGCCTAGTACATCCAAGGCAGCCCCATCTGACCCTTTGTGTCAACCTCAGCACTCCGAACAAGGTAAGACTATTGTGAATGTGACCTGAACAACATGGTTGTTTTTTGCATGTACCTACAAATATGTACAATTTACATACCTTATCTATACTGCTTACATAAAGCTAACAAGTTTCTTTGAAACAAAATCATATCTCTATATATTTTTATTTTATTTTATTTGACAAATGGTCTTAACATTTTTGAAGACTAATTGTGAATGACCTGAAATGTGTCCCTACCTCAGAGGGGTTGTCTGTTAACAATACAACAGTTAAAACAGTAACAGATATCAAATTTTCACGAGAATCAACCACCCCTAAACCACTGTCTCTTAGGATGAAAAAATAAATATGCCTAAGAAGTACAGAAAGGCATGGCCATCCACCAGTATGGATTTTCTTTGACAAATACTTTCAAATCCCTAGTAGAGTGGCCATTAAAATCTCTATATAAAATATTTCTCTCTCTCTCTCTTACCTTATTCTAAAAGTACCATTTTTTCCTCATAAATTTCCTTCAGCAATATCTAGGTTATTTATCTAATTCATCATAGTAAAATAGAGTGACAAAATCATAGATTGTAGTCAAGTAGAATGTAAAGTGAAGTGGATGGAACATCATTGGACAACTGTCAGGTTATTGATCTTTGTCTCACTCACTCAATCATGACCATATCTGATATAGTTCCAAGTTATTTACCAGCACTCAACTATCAATGTTGACTGAAAACCATGTTCTATGGACTAAACAGCATAACATTTGATCAATTAGAAATGGAGTACCTATGTTTGTTTATACCTACCTTTGCAATAAATGTAATAATGTCACAAGTGCTTGTTAACCAATAATAACTTTATTTTATAAATATAGTACAAAAAGCTAAAAATGAATTATATCGTGTGTTTTTTTTCAGTGAAACCCTTAGAACTTCAGCTACCAAATTAGGTTTATTGTGACCAATTGATTCTATTTCGTTTTAACGTCATGATAGTCAGGAAGGGGGTTTTACCGTTCATTCGCTGGGAATCGTACCAGCTACCCATATTGACCTTACGTGTTCGAAGGGAACAGAATTTTCTGTTAGAAAATTCCGCCTGCAACCGGGTATCGAACTTGAGATCTCTTGACTACGGGCAGTAGAAAAACGTTACGCCACGGAGGCTGGCTACGATATCTATTGAGAACACCTTTGTCCTCTCTCTTTCTATTCCTCTGCACTCCTATCTCTATTTCTTCCCCTCATGTTATGTTGCTGTCTCCTTCCTAGGTGTCATCCCATACTTGATTTCTCTTTAAGTTTTAGTGGAACGACAATATAAACCTAAAGAAAGTCTAAAAGACCATTAGGTACTATTTGACTATTTCACCCAAAAAATGACGTTGAAAAAAGAAATTTTTTACGAAAACTTATGTAATGACCCAAGAAAGATACCAACAAGAAACATTACTTCCAGTACTATCTAAAGATATTGGAGGAATTGTGTTTTTTGTTTCATGTGATGTAAAACAATATTTTGAACCCATGTAAATAAAAAATGCACTAAAATATTACATAGGTAGTCGCTGAAATATTGGGTGTGATAGTTTTAAACTTTGCACTCTAGCAGCTCAACCCTTGATAAGGTTTTTGAAAAAAATTGAAAGCTTATTATTTTCAGCCTAGTTTAAGCTTTAATTAATAGGAATTCAATTTAAAATTTGCTACAGAAATGGAAAAATATGGCATAAAGGCCGAAAGAAGTTGCCGAGCCACAAAATAAGAATGACCACAACAGGGCACTTCCTATCCCTAGAACTTTATAGAATTGAAAATTTCCTTTTGAAATAGCGTTCAAAAGGCTACCTTTTCAGAAACATACTGTAGAAATGATATGGAATAGCGGTTCAAAGCTTTGTCAAAGGAATGTGAGTGAAGAAGCATATTTGATTTGAACATCAAATTCCATTTTTATGAACTCCTTCTATTTAACTGTTTTTATGCAATGTGGCATAACAAGAAAAATTAACTGCAGAAGCTGATATTATTTTCAAAGTGTAACAATCTAAAGAAATGTACATCTCTCCGTTTATTTTTTCGTTACCTCTTTTTCTCATTGTATTGGGTGGTACCTATGTATATGATTTGCTTACTACCCGAAAGATTCTTGGTTCGAATACAAACCTCGTCGAGAATATTTTGTAAGGAATATATTTCGGTGAAATTTGGTACTCTTGTTTTACCCAACACTTGAATGGAAACTGTAGTGTCGTTATGTGTCGTCTTGCACATCACAGAGATATGTATACTACGCTAACTATGGTACAGTCAAGCTATACCTACATATTTGTTTGTGTCTTGGAAAATTTCAAAAAAATTCACAATATTTTCTATCTTTGAATAGTATAAGCTGAATGTTTAAAAGTGAATCTTGAAAGGAAAAAAGAATAACAAAATAAGGAAAGTAAAAATGAAAAGTAGAAGAAAAGAAAAAAAAAAAAAAAAAAAAAAAAAAACGTTCAGTATATCTCTTGATTGTCATTAGAAGAGTCAACCAATAATAGCAAGGTTTTGGTTTTATAAATATTTACCTACCTATACCACTACCCACTGAACATTGTATTAAAATACAAAGATATAATCTCGTCTCAGAATTTAAATAGTTTCAATTCTGATTATTCTATTTATTTATTCATGAAATTGCCAATTCAAGGACTGTTGTTATTATTGGAAAAAGCTTGCTTGTAGGTACGTTGAAATAGCACATGAATGTAATTTTGCTAGGAAGCGAACTTTTGCCCGTTACCATCGATACAAGAAACAAACGTTGCTAGTTCGTGCCCCAATGACCCAGTTTTTTATTATCATGCCCTTTTTTGCACTATGGCAGGGTTCTCTTAACCCTTTCTTGATCTTAATTGTGTTTGCGACTTGCCATCTAATACTAATTATATGTTCTGTGTTTAGGACATGACTAGTTGACTAGGGTCCCTTTCTTAATCATAATTGTGTTTGCGACTTGTCTTACAAAAATATGTTTTGTGTTAAGATCATGCATGACAAGGGTAGCTTCGACAACTAATATCCAACAGCTTAGTTGACAAGATGCTTTTATGTTTGAACCCGGGTCGCGATTTCCATTTCACAATCTAGTTAAATCTCTCTGAAAAATAATGATACATTATACGTATTATTAACGAAATTCCTTGATATTTATTCTTTATTTTGTTTCTCTCTTATTTTTCTGAATAATAAAACCTAAAAAAAGTTACTCGTTATCTTTTTCGCCAGCACCTTTTATTAGTCTCATGACAAATAAAACACTTGTACTATTGTTAAGGGATTGGTAAAATTTGAATTTATTCTACACTCTAGAAAAAAGTTGAATTTGAAATAATAAAAAAAAATCACCCTACACGTTTAGGGTTAAAACAAAGTGTGCCAATCAGATTTTTTTCTTTATAAAAAGGAGCTTGTAGGAAATTGAGCACTACGTCAGTTTCCGACGACCAAGTTCGTTGAAAATTTGTGACACTTTGAAAGTAGGCACGGGTAAAATATTTAGGTAGAAGGATTTTGATCGATATTAATTTTCCTTTATATCTCGCTGACTCTTTCCACACGTATGTGAATTAAGCTAATAGACAGATAATAAAAGCAAATCAATTACAATGAAATAGATGAACCCAATCATACTTTCAACTGCCCAAGCCAATGGTACCTAGTATTAGATGCAATTTCTATACTTTATTTCTTTATTTTTTAACGCTGATGAATCTGATAATAAATGTATAGTATTTTTTTTTTTTTTTTTTAATTCTTATTAGTACTTATTACAAACAAAATATATTTTCTAAAGAAGAAACTATGGAAATTAGTATTTGGCTCTTGTCATTCACACATTTCTCTTCCTTTTTACTGCACTTCCAACTAACTGGTGATTTTCTATATTTTCGGATAAATTTTGCCATCGTCTATGTCTTTGAATCCTTTTCCTAAATCTTTTCCGACACCTTCCTCTTTGTCCGCTTTTTCTCAAATCTCCTTTTCTTCTCTTGCACAACAAACATTGTGTAGCGAGGTCAACACGTCTAAGATTTCTGTCTCTATTTAAATTTGGAACGGCACAGATGTGCGGCGTCTTTATGCCTTTTTCTCTCATCTGCGTCTTACTTTTTTTAGTCTCCCGCTTGAATGTATTCAGCAAAAAGCTATGTGTAAGTATAGGAAACGTGTTATTACTAGAAATCTAGTGTGCCCTTTGTGATATAATGATCAACTTTGTGTACGGTCCTATAATGAATGCTCTTGTTCAAGAAATGGAGGGAAATTAAGTTAAAAACTGTTTACTCTCAGCTTTCATCATCATCATCATAGGGTGGCGTCATCTTCACGATGGTAGCCAGACAGTGGAGGAATGACTCAGCACTTCTGCCACTTTACAAAAGGAGGCTGATAATTGACAAGGGCCCCCAGAACCAAGCCGATGCTGGTCTACTCCTCCAGCCAGACGCTCAGCTTTAGAAGCCAAAAAAGAGCCTCGCTTTAACGTTACGTTCTGTGAAAACCGTGGCCTCGTTCTATTTACTCAAGAACTTCAAAAGTCTAAATTGTAAACATGTAAGCTCAGATATTTAGCTTCATTAGCCTCATACGACCTTCAAACAAAACCAGCATACACTGTTTGTAGTGTAGCATAATTGTTTGTTTATCTTCTAATCGAAACTAGGTTTAGGATGAAAAAGACACTTGAATTTATTCTGTAGCGGTCCCATGGCGACAATGTTTGTGTAAGTGGCAAGCCAAAGGGTTTGGTGACACTGAACTCAATAAATTAGCCTGGGTGCTGGTGCTGGGTGACATCAGAAAATATAATCTCACAAGCTAAGCTTTTTTTAATTTGGGTTTTAACTTCTCTTTCAACTGCAGTGTCATATCACGTCGGGGGTGTTACCCTCCATTTGCAGGAAATTCACAAACCTCCTACCCACATCAACCTCACCCAGCCTGGGTTAGGCCGGAATGCCAGCATCGCTTAGCCCATGTAGGGGTATCCAATCCTCTCTTGGTGTCTAGTATTTAAGTGAGAGCAATTTTGTTTCAAGTTTTGAGTTGAACTCTTTTATGGGTCGATCGCTGTCGATGAGCTACTTGAATCATTAAGTATTTTGTGTCTCTTTATGACCTACTTGTGAATTCAAATTGAAGCTTTATTTACGTTAGTACGTTTATATACGAGAGTGAAAAAACTTAAAGTGACCAAAAATCCTTATCAATCTGTTATCATTTTTTTATGTTATTATTATTATCATCATCATCACCGCGTTATTTGGAGCATGCGCAAAAGCAGACTACCTGCGCTCGAGATATCTCTCTCTTCTTATTCTATCTTTCATATGTGATTATTATTGTTTTTTTCTCTCTCTCTCTATTCGTGTTTTGGAGTAGATATCTCGAGTTGGAACACCGGTTCATGTTATCACTACCATTCCGCTTGGTTAGTAGTTTAGTTATCAACTTTTGGTGGTGGAGGTCGTGTTTTTCCGCCATTGAGAGTTCGGAAAATTTTCCTCAATTTGAGAGACCTTTGTTTTGATTTTCACGTGCACCTCGTTTCGGGTGAAAAAGTGATTGAAAAAAATAAATTATTTTAAACGTAATTATTCACGATAGTATTTGTGAGTTTTCAATAATATTCCTACAACATTGGAGTGATATATTTTTTTAAAACTATTGGAAAATAAATCTAGTTTATTATAAAAAAAAGTAGGCACTTAACTGACGTGTTTACTTACGTAATAAAATTATTATTTTGCTAACGTACTAATATTAATAACCATAGAAAAATAATAGTGTTACCTAGTAATAAATTTGTATTAAAAAATAGAATATTTGAAACGTTTAACGTACAATTAGCTAATGCTTTTTTTCTATTTACCTAAAAACCATTTTTGATTTTAGTGGCACTATTTTTCAACATAAAATATCTACTTCGAGTTTATAAGCTGTTCTTTGAAATATTCAATTTTATTGCATATATATTTTCTAGTTCATACAAACGCTTTTCCTAATTTGTGCAGTAAATATAAAGTAACTAATTCTTCATTTACAGTTACTTTCATCAGTGCCTTTTTGTTCAAAATGTACACTGGTGTAGTTTAGTTTTTGGTCGACACATTGACATACCAAATTAGTTTTTCTAAATTCAGAAGTTGGTGTGGTTTGTGTATGATTCTTAATTTCTCCTGGAAAGTCCTGGATATTTTTGGTGCAAAAGGTACAACTTAATTACTTCAGTTTTGGTAATTTTTATTGTCTTTGTCCGATCATGTCTGTCACAACAGACATTGTAACTATAGAATCAATTAATAAAACGTGAAACAATATTCTTAATTCTAAAATTTTTCTTATGCTCTGTTCATGTGGTGAATATTTCCAATCCGATGGGAATGAAAATCCACTGCTCGGGCTGGATTTGAACCCGCGTTCACTCCTGACCCAGACTTACTATCTAGTAGAGATAAATATCTGGATGGGGTATATATATACTTTCATCTACCCATCCAGATGTTCTATTAGTTAGTGACCATGGGTATAATAAGCCGTATTTTTCTTTCTAAGCAAAGTGGATTCAACTGGAATAAAATGAACGAACTGGAAGAAAGTATTTTTCTTCTGGAAGTGGAAAAATCTTCTTCCAGTTTGGTTAACCAAAATGGATTTATAAAATTCTTGCTTCCATTTCTTTTATGGGTTAAGTCCATTGTTTATCTTTAAAAGTACCGAAACGCATTTTTCTTTCACGAATAGTGGGGAAGCTAAACTGGAAATATTTGGAATAAAATGGAAATATTTGGAAATACCGAACCTGGAATTTTTTTTTATCCAAAAGAAAAATACACCTAAAGATTCACTTTTTGTATAAACGCGATATAGAGGAGCTAGACGATGGTGTTGAAAGTTTTCCACTTGTAAACATCTAGCCTAGTTTGTTTTGCTCTTATCACTGTTATCAGTAGACTGATAAGCAATGCTTGACACGTGAAAATGTCACCTTCAGCATCAAAGAAACTCTTATTATGCTCAAATTTCATACAATGAAATCATAGAAAACTCGTCATTGAAAGAATTCCGTAGTTTATGAAAATTAAAAAAAAAAAAAATTGAACAAAGCTAAAAATAACTCTTAAAAAATCAGTGTTTGGCTTTCGAAATATTTCGTTAGTAAGAGGCTCTTCTAAAATTTTCAATCTACTACTGCTTTGCTCTGATAATTTCACGTATAATAAACAGTCATAGCAAACAAAATCAGCAACGCTTGCTGCAAATATTGGATGGCGAGAAAGCAAGTCCAATTAATTAATTACGCTAAGCTTACTTACCTTCTCATGAGGTATTCTGAAAGACATGCTGAAGTTTGGGACAGGTACACAAATGATTATTTTTACTCCTACGCTACCACCAACTCGAACCCACTATCGCACATCATTTGAGGCATCTTGTCACAATAGGGAACAAGATTCTCTTCATAACTCACTTTGGTCTAAACAATTATCTTAGCCTAGTTTCGAAGAAGATTTTAATTTACCATGTCGTATGTATTGCATATCTGAAAATGTTTCACTGTATCTTGTTGATAATGGACGGTATTGTTCCATACAACCTAATTAACATTGCAATACGAGACTAATGGTAACATCGTGATGTGATTTTGCATTTGCCCTCATAACCCCGGAAACATAAAATAATTATTATGTATGATCTGGATCGATCAGAATTAATCTGACGCTTGGTCTGACACTCTCGCTACTACATTAGTTACCGACCTCAGTAGCTTGATCATAAGGCGGACTTGTAACCTGGAGATCGGTGTTTCAGTCCCGGTTTCAGCGTAGATTTAGTGACGCAAGTTTGAGTAGTTGTGATATCACGAGAGTGATAACGCAGATGTGATAACAAAAAACCACTACATACATTATGAATGTAATGTACCGCTGGTGAAGGTTTTTAGGTCTATTATACCCAGGCTGGGTGAGGTAAATGTGGTAGCTGGTACGATTCCCAGCGAATGGAGGGTAAAACCCCCGTCCTAATCCAGGACGTTAAATCAAATAGAATCGTTGGCGTTAGGAAGGCATCCAGCCGTAAAAATGTGCCAAAACCAACCAACCTCAGCCATGAAGTTTAACAACGTCGACCTGCTTAAGCGGGATAAGACAGAGTAAAAGAAGAAGATTATATCCATTTTTTGGTTTGGTGGTCTACACGCTCCTCAAGTTCAGTTACATTAGACAGTTCTGAATATGTCCCGTGCATGAAATTTCATCTTGTAAATTAATGTAATATAAGTTCAACAAGTTACCAAGTGAAGGTGGAAGTATAGGGCTCCGCTGGATGAGTGTACACTTGTACAGCCTGAAGCAGTGAGGTGGTTCACTGTGACCTGGCTACTTGTGGCGGAGTGGCTTCTGACGACCCAAAAATATTCTAGACAAGAGTACTTTTGTCTAACGTGTGGACGGCCGAGGCCAGACACATCACGCAATGCAAGCTCCAACGCCAAAGAGGGTATTGTTCCCCTAGATGGAAATAGTTCTGATATTCATGTATGTACATCTAGTACAACTTCTCACTTTTCTGTTCATACTGATTAAAATAGAGAGGTTAGTTGATGGCATGGGTAATCAGAGCTATTACCTGCTGATGAGAGCAAATAAGCTCGAAACAGCTGTCCAGGTATGTTCTGATATTCATGTACATCTTGTACAACTTCTCACTTTTCTGTTCATACTGATCATACTGATGGAAATATCGCACAAAAAATTCTCGAACCAAAAATATTTTACTTTAATTATTTTACTTTATGCTGATGGTTTTCTCTTGAAAGTAGATAGTTTTATAGCAAGCATTTTTATTTCTTCCCTTTTTTTCAATAAGGCCCTTGTGAATTAGTAAGTCCTTAGCACCGCGCGCCGTCCCGAATCCTTGTCATGTACCTTTATCACGACGCTGTGGCTTTCGAACTTAATCACTTTTTGTTTTCTTTTTAATGTTTTATTTTGATCATCATCTTTCCGAGGCTTGTTATAAGCAGAAGTAATGATGCGTCCACGCTCGACTCTACTCCGCTCCATAATGTGTGTATCATATTTTATAACACGGCTAATGTATTCAGTAGCAGGCAGGCTGTCGTCACCAGGCTAATACAGCGTGATACCAGCCCATGTCTTAATGACATAATCTCAAATGAACTGCAAGAAAAGACACTCTGAATGTCAAACAGATACTATTTTATATTGATGAGACCAATTTGACCATGTCGGCCAATGTTCATAAATTTCAACAATAGTACTGACATTCTCGTGATGCCCTGGTTAGGAGTAGTTCCTGCACATTAGAGGATTATGCCAAAGTTCAAGTATAAAAGTGTAATGGTCCATGATAAATTTGACACTTTTACTAGAACTAGATACTTGTCACGCAGCGTTTATCTTTGAATATTCAGGCCATTAACGGTCCTATCTATGATTCGTACAGAAAATTTACTCTGCCGACTAGTTATCTACTTCTTATTATGAAATTGACACTCACAGTACTGTTAGTTACATATCTACCTGTGCAATGAGTGTCTACTTTTCCACCATCATGGGATAGCTTGCTTGAGTGTATTGATTGTACTATCATGAGGTAGCTTATGTAGTGAATAGAACTGCAATTACATAATGATTAACTACATAAGTATTATGCACTAAAAGAGAAGTGTCACTCTGGGTGCGTCTCTTGTGAGAAAACTTTAGCATGATACCTTCCATCACTAGACATTATTTCTCATGATACTTGGTTCACAATTATATGAATATGTACTTGTGAATGTCAGCTCAATTACATCCATAACATATATCAATGCTCGAGAATTTATAAATCAGAGTTTTTAATATTTATAATGTGAGATCACTATTCATTCGTCCCATATATGAGTATGTTTTATGATGTAACATATAGATAGGACTATGAGTACAATGTCAAATCAAATATGGTAGTTTGTTTCATGCAACCATGTAATGTGCACTTATCCACTCTGCGAATCCACTGCTGACTGCTAGTACACATATCACATACCTACTTGCATTTAATTAAAGTGCCTGTGATCAGTGCATTCAATTAAAATGGCTGACTATACCTACTGGCGTGTCCATTGTTCTTGTGTGAAACTCCAACAAGTCGATGTCATTGAGAACTAACTAATGAGCAATTTCATTTGGAATCCAAAACGAAATCCCGACGTCTAATAGCCGAGAATGTCCAGTATGCCTATACTGCTTACCCATGGATATATTCAACTAGTTATACCTACAGAGTTCAACGCCACGTTAAAACGGACAGGTGGGTTTAATTGTGGCCTGATCCGGTGCCCATGGGCGGCTTGTATCCGACCTGGGTGGTGCCCAGGCTGTATCGAGTTGCAACGGACCCACGTATGTAGTTTTGGAAAAAGACAAAGTGATAGAAGAAGGAGTATTGACAATGCTCGTTGATTTTTTTTCTATTCATTTAGAGTCTTGTTTAATATTTTCTAGATGTTCCTTTTTCTGTAAAAGAACTTGTTTCCTTGAAAATGTGAACGCACTGAACGCCTATCATAGCCACTTCTGTACACAAATACAGCCTCACTGTTAATAATTTCAAGAGTATCACAACTTGCAACGTGGGTTGAGTGAGTATCCTCGCGTTAGAGTGTGATTTGCAGATTCAAATTCTGTCTTTTTACTTTCCTTATCCATTTGTCTTGTGCCAATAATCCGCCATCTCATCCTCTCGTAATCGCCACCTTTGTTTGTAATGGGACTCACCGATTCACAAAACCGGTGATTATCTTCCCCTTCCCTCTCTGACCTAGCGTGGCCATGCTACACCATGCTCTCAATCCTGCTGCATAGCCATGTTGAGAATTCCATCAAGCAAGACTCCATCCGTGATCTTGAAACCAATTCGGACCGGTGCACGGTGTGGCTGTTGAATATACCAGGAGGCTCATTCCTAAACAATTCAAATCGAGTTTATTTTAAAAAAATATCTTACAAACATATCATCAGTCATCACAATAAAGATATTGAAAAGCCTAATACTGAGGTGGTGAATTTCCTCAATCTCCCTACAGATGAAAGGTGATTTGATGGAATCGCTGCTACCAAAAAAAAAAAAACGAAAAAAAAAAAAAAAAATACAGGGTGTGTATGTGTATGGTATGGTAATTATACCTATGGCATTCTCTTTCGATAGTGCATGCCTAAGTAGCCAGTTTATCAGTAATTCTCAATTGAAGGGAAAATGAAGGTGCCTTACTGTTCGTGCACTCAGTGAAATAACTTTTTATTTTGTCAAATTAGAAATAATAATTTTTGAAGAGCTTCATATCTTAGGCTAACTGTCTAAAACAAAGTAATCATGTTTGGATTGATCAACAAAGAACAGTTTTACTTACTCTAACATGAATGATGGCACCACACGGTATATTGCTTGCTCGAAGCATTATCATGAAGACCTTTTATAAGCATGAGTTAGTTGACATTAAGCCATGTAGTGGCTAGGCCACAAGACAGTTATGCAACCAGCCATGTCTCACACATGACTTTGTTTGTGTGCGATGATGATGAAATGGCAGAACCACTTTGTCTATGAGTTCAGTGGTAGTTTCTCGACCCCTAAAACCAGATTCACCAGATTGACTTCTTTGGGACTGGGACCGTCCTATCTATTATTAGGAGCGACGTAGTGGCATTGAAATTCGTTTCAATGTTCAAATGACACAAGCAAATCGTCTGTGAGTTCAAATAGTAGTAGTGGTCTCGACACTCTTGACCCCTGGAAAACATGGTTACTATGTGCATTAAAGACGGAGGGATTATCCATTCGGAGCGATTTGAAATCTGTAAGATAAATAAATTAAATCTTGACTATGATGTAAGATAAATAAATCAAAGAGTGTGTACGGGACAAGGGATTGGAATTTTCCATATTACATAATCGAATGTCTAGTTTATTGATAGCTGATATGGTCCTTGACAGAACTGATCTGTATGAATACCCTGTCCTATGAGATCTCTTAAATCTAATTTGTTTGAAAAACGACGGAATGATTTTCAATGTATATTTTACTTCCGAGAAATTTCTAATATTAGAAATCGGAAGTATTGTGTTCGTTTTTGTAAAAAAAAATATTTTTTGCTCCGATTTCATTTTTTTTCATATTTCTGGACGTTTCATAACCTACTGAGTAAATTTGGTTTTGTGTCTGTCTGTCGGTCTGTCGGTCTGTCGGTCTGTCTGTCTGTCTGTCTGTCTGTCTGTCTGTCGGTCTGTAAAAACGATTCCTTGTAACGCGCAAATCTCGGAAACTACTCGACCGATTTTAATGAAATTTTGCACACATCTAGGAGACATTCTGTAGATGGTCCCATTTTAAATTCATTGAATTCATACCAGCGGTTCTGGGTGAAAGAGACCATGCGCCTGACCACTAACTTTTTACTTAAACGCTTATATCTCGTGAACGGTACACTCGATTTCGATGAAATTTTGTGAGAATATGCATATTATTGTTTAACATAGGTAATTTTATATTTATTTTTAAATTAATTATAATTTGACTCTGATATTTAAGAAAATCCGAAATTTTTGACAAAAAAGTAAAAAAATAAGGACCACGACTTGCCGATACAGAATTTTTTGTGGAATGTAGAATGTATAAAAAACGATATTCTACCATATAAAACAAATTTGAAGAAAATCGGTTGAGTCGTTTTGGAGATACACGTAATTTTCTATAAAATCTCAAAATTGGCACGTGTTTACAATGTGAAGCAATCACGAGGAAGTATTGTGTCCATAATTGGCAGTGTTTTTTTTTTTGTCCTAAATTTCTTATGAATATGAGGTTGTTTCCTAGCTCAATAGATACAAAATGGACTCGTATCTTACAACTTTGTCTGAAGCTACGGTTACAATAACAAGCTGGAACTATGAGGAAACTTCTATGTTGATGATAAACGCATAAAAAAATCTACACATTGGCTCTCAAGTAGATTTCCTCATTTATATGAATTGTTTTTCAAACGAGATGGCCATGTTTGTAGTGACGTAATGAGTTATCTTATAAGCATGCCTAGGCCCTGAAGCCTACAAACAGACTAGTTGATACTTTAAGAGATAATTAGTACATCAGGCTCAATATTTCCTTAATATATCTCCTCTAATGGCATACTTCATACAGCACATGGTCCACATGTTACAACATTGCGTAATTTTGCATTCAACACTGTTTTATTCTAAAACTTGATTTAATCATAATTATTTTATATTACCTGTGTTATATAGTACTATAGCTGCAATTATTTATTTAGGACTCAAGTGGAGTAGGTCCTTGTTGTATCTAGTTTCTGTTGAGTACATACTCTTGTGTGAGCCATGTACTTATAAGATACGAAATGTGGTATGTCGTAAAAGAATCATTTTATTTTGAGTACCTCTAGGACTCTAGGTTAAAGTTCAATATAATTTGCGATACAAGATACCCTCTCCATCAATTCATGTGTACATATCTTATTAAGTTTAATTTTCAAGAGATCTTGCACACTTCTTTTCACTTTATGGAACTTGAGTCATGCTTTGCTCAAGTTTTAGGTAATCCTTCTCTCCTGTAAAATTTTCGACAGGTAAACAAAAATAAATTGAAACCTCACGAATGGAAAAAGCAAGAGCTCTGTGAAAAGAAAACACGTCAGTTTGAATATTCACATATATGTCTATTCCATTGGATTATGTACAATATGTACATGTATGCGAGTATAACTATACATTTATGTATTAGGCTTACGAATTCCAATCCATTTCATTAAAAATAAAATGAAAAAATAACAAATTTAACCATTTTCCACAGAGAATCCTGAGTTTTTTTTAAAACTATAATTCAAACTTGTTACGTTTTTTGATTGATCACTCTATTCGACAGTACCCTATCAATACTCATAACCTTCATCTAATATCTATTCAAAAAGTTCAAAAAGAGATTATTTTTAAAGAAGTGTACTTACTAATTTAATTAGATAAAAAGAACAGTTCAAAATTTCGTGATAGTTTCTCTTGCTCTGAGAAAAGTGTATATGCCGTCGTTCAAAGGACGCAGTGATCATCTCTTTTCGTGCCACCTCATTCATGAGCCACCATGCCGCCCCGTGGCCCCTCTCTGATCATCCTGCCCCCGGAGAAGCAGTCCCCCTGTCCTCTGGTGTCACAAGCCGCTTCGGGATGTCGCAGTTTGCCCTCCCTGGGGGGGCCTCATGTGGGGGGTCTCTACTCGAAGAGCCCCATCAGTCACCATCACCACCATCAGTCCACCCCCTCCACCCTCTCAGCGGCGCGGCGCTTCCTGCGCTGGTTTGCTAAGCTCGGACAGAAGAGTATTGACGATAAATCAGGTAATTACAAGAAAAACTTAAATTTGTACAGACTAATAATACTGTTGAACCTGCATAAAGGAGAACTAAAGGGACCGGAATTTTTTCTTTCATATCCAGGTTTCTTTTATACCTAGAGGTTATTTGCCTCATAGAGAGGAACTTTTTACAAGGAAAATTGAGTCTTATATCCAGGTTCGACTGTACAGTGTACACTGTACATATTAGTTTCTAGTGATAAGTAGTAGTAAGGTTTATTATTACCTTTGTTTATCGACAAGGTGTTTCGAATGTCGTTGGGGTTGTATGTTCTAGAATGTTTAGAAAATTCCTCTCTAAAATCTTTTAAAAACTGTTCGTAATTTATTTGTATCAGTTATTTCTCCACTAGATTGTCTATTTTTTTTTTTTTTTTTTTTTTTTTTTTTTAACTTGCAAACTGTCCTAACGAGCCTATGACTAGAATCCTCGAAAAACACAGCCTCGAATAAAACCATGCACCCTTTGCACTTGAAAACTAGACGCACGAGCTAGGCTGCTGGGAGCATGCCATTGTTCTATCGATCAAAGGCTGGCATCACAAAAGATAACCAGATTTGTAACATCCGCTACTGGGGTTGCTCCCTGCAGCCACCTGGGGACAGGAGGAGGGGGGGGGGGGGGGGGAAGGATATGGGGAGTCGAGGAGGATATGCTCACTACGCCATTCTTGAGATGGTTGAAATTACCCATCGGTAACTGCGGATATCAGAGAAGAGCATACTTTTCTATGATAATACATATCACCCATGTTGTTGAGTAGTTCTCAACTGATTGTCTCCTAAATGCAACTATGTCAAGTGTTACTAAAACTCTTTGTTGTTGTTTTTCGTAATTTTCGTGAATAGCTTTTCCATGCATTTATTAGTATCTATAGTAATGACTGTAATGAGTATCTCAGATTTCAGCTGCGTGGACTCGAGATGAGTCTTCAGAAATTGACTAAAAGAACTTTTTGTGTGAGGTTTGTCTAACTTTTCCATCTATATCAAGGGTTCCACCATCCTCAAACTTGAAAACCACTCATCCACACAGGTGATAACTTATCGTGAACCCATTGGTACGGGCTTCCTGCGCACAGCAAGGTCTAGAAATGCATATGGATGAACATGGTGTGGGTGGTCCCTTGTGTCGTCATCCTGTACTACGATACTATCAAGTGGTATCAAGTGGTTCATGGTACAGATGAGGGTACTTCAGGGTGTACTCTTGTGCCTGGATCCTATTCTCAAGGTCGAGTTTTTCCAAGTCTTCTTTCTCTCTACGTCACTCCGAGTCGACTTCCTTACTCTACCTCGTGGAGACCAATTAAAAAGGTTGGCTGGAATCAAAAGAACTAGACATACATGTATTTATCTTTTCAACAGATATAAATAGATCATGTAGTACACACACAATACACTTAATTATGTATCTAAATTGTCTAACGAAGTTTCTATTCATCTCTCCCTGGAAGCAATATCCGATGACTCCACGGCTGTTGTATAAGAGAGAGGAACAAAGAGAATCAATATGTTCTAACTTTTCATCAATAGAGATCTTCTTGTTCAATTTATTCTTCAAGTGACTGACGGTTGCATCATCTATATTTCAACTGAAGATTTTACATTTAAAGATATCCTCACAGGTTTCCATATACCCAGACAGTAAAACCCTACCTACCTCTACCTTGTGACCCAGGCAACCAGACAGTTTAAAGCTCTATCGTCGAACTTTAAGCTTATAGAAAGCTATAAAATCCCGGCCGTAAAAGAGGGTCACAAATTAAGCTTTCAAAGTTACAGAGACATCTCAGTCATCCATAAACATCCGACTAGACGTTCTATGTGTAATCTTTTGCTACTTGTATTTGACTTTAGCCCCTCAGCTCCGTAGAAATGACTAGCATCTTGTATCATGCTTGGAAGCTTCTTTAATTCCTCCAGACTCGTCTGAGATAAGTACGTGCTTACCTATGCCATTGTTGCGCTATCTCAATGTACTCTTTGTACGATTCCTATTACACACTGGCTTCACAGATCAGGTACATACTAGTACCTGTCTTGAAAAGTAATTATGTATATCTACGTCTTTTTTACTATTATCTCTTACTTCAGTGCGGGCACGCATTATGATTTAGCCAAGTCACCTATACACAATTTTATCTGTAAAAATCATCAGTGACGAGAAACAAAGAGATGGTTTAATATTTATATTCCAGTACTTATTTCGCATTGAGATGTACATGGCAGCATGGTATTCAGTTCTCATATAGCACGTTCAGTGTGTTGTAATATACGAGCATACGTTACATATTAATAATATGCCTACCGGTTTAACTTCTGACGATAGAGTATACATTATAAAGTACTTTATTAGTCAAGTTTTAAATTTGTAACGGTGAATATTGGTAGCCGTGACATCACAGAAATTGCTAAGCGTCGGCGTCGCGTCGGTTTCCCCTATCTCACACAGTACGCAATCCGTGACTTAGCCACAGAGGTATTACAAAAACGTCTATTTATTTCGCAAGAAACGTTTTGTACTACCTCTGTGGACGTCAGTATCGTGTGTTTTTCTAAGGCGAAAATTCATAGAAATTTTTGTTATACCTCTGTGGAGCTATGTAAGTCTAGATTTTGGGAATATTTTTAAACGGGGAAATTTATGTTCTAACTCGAACTTGTGCTCTGGATGTTGACTATGAATGCAAGAACATTTCGAACTTGAAATGAGAAAACTGTCTTGAACTTTGGATCCGATTTTGTCTTTGGATTTCGAACCAAGTCCTTTCACTGTACGGATTCTGAACCTTTATTTACTCTCAGGTATCTAGAACGTTCGACGTGTGGCACTTTTCTGGTCCACTATTTTATTCATGTAGTAAACCCGTCAAGTCTGACGAGGTATAATTCTATCATCTCTATTATTTCGCTTTACATTTTTTTGCATTCGATTCCACACTCTATCAAACGTGAAGAACGCTTCCGAGAACCGTCTCGAGTTGTTCTCTCAATTTGAAATCTGTCTGCCTTATCAGAAAAGCATTGTTCAGGATGAGAAATTGAGAACTCACCAGAGAGAAACCCGCGTGAGCTCAAGCATACTATGCAGAAATATTGCGAATCTCTCTTGGAGAATTGGCAAGAAAGAAAGTTAAAAGGAATTCATTCATGCTCCGTGTCTTTGTGTTGGCAAATTTTGGCACTTGGAAGTCTGCCAGAGTCCAGACAATGAACCACCAAGATGATTCCAAAGTATAGATTTGTCCAAATAGAAAGTTTTGCATTTTTCTAGAATCAGAATTCCATGATCAGAATTCCAATTTTTGCCATGGTGCCAAAAATAATACGAATGGATAGGATCCTTGTTGTCGTGTGGTAGTTATGTCTGATAGCTTAAGGAAAGTAATGTAATCAACAACAAAAAATCGTTTGTCAGTTTTTAGTACAAAACTACGTTTAGAGAAACAAACATTAATATTTTTTTAGAACTTTTTTTTTACTGTGTGCAAAATGGAAAGACCTGTAATTAAAATACTACCCCATATTTCCGATTATTGATTCTATTCTAGTATATTTCCATTAAGTAATTATTATTTCTTAGAAAAAGATACATAGTAAGGTTGTTGTCTGGGTCTAGAACTCACCATTGGACGCCAATGAGGTCACCCCATCGCTCGATGGACGTAATCACATGGAGTCATAAGTCTTTGACCTTTACTATCGCGCTAGTTCATAGTCACAACAGGAGACGCCTCCAGTAACTATATTATCACTTATCAGCGTTTGTTATCAACCTAATATACGAACTACGTTTAGTTATTGGAAAGTCGTTAATGTTTTTATTTTGAGAACTAACTGATGCCCATATGATTGCTAAAAATTGCAATTTGAAACATTCATCTGATCGGTTTTGTATTCCAAATGTTTTTTTTTTTTTGCACTTCAACTACTTAGTCGTCATTCGTGCATCCCCCGTCATGTTTTATATTAGATGGTACATGTTGATTTTCTTAAGGTATTCAAACAGAGACTGGTTGCCCTCCTTATCATCTAGAAGTGATGGAGATACTGGTATTCCAAATTAATCCGATCATCTGTCGATTATTTGATTATCTAGTTATGTGGTTCTCAGTTTTGAAACCGCTCCCTTGTAATCACATGTGCGGGTGTTGCAGAAGAAATGTACTTGTCTCTAATCAACAAGACTTTCATGTTCATTCACTCTTTGTACTTTGCTAGCATCGTGACCCACAAAACCCCTCCGTTACACTTTCACCAGACAAATAAAAAAGATCCTTGTGTATTTGTGCAGGTGTGAATTTTGTTTGTCACTTAGGACGGAGCTTTGGTTTCAGGTGGTGAGTTAAGTGGTGTACGACTGTACGTGTCTTAACGTCTCATGTCCCCATTAACACTTGAATTACTATAGAGCTTGGATTTCAGTGGTATCTAAAAAAAAAATTGTGTCCAATTTAAAGCTACAGATATCTTATTAATCATATGTGTTGTTATTTTTTTAAAGAAAATTTACTAGGGAATATTGTACTTAAATATTCACCATACTGTTATTCAAATCGTTTAACACATTCCGTGCCACGTCAGGCGTTTTCGCCTGATTAGTACTGCTTACGATGACGAAATTAACAGTTATCCAGTTTTCGCACAACGAAATTATCCGATACGGCCACTTCAGGCGTTATCGCCTGACAAAAATTATCCAAAATGATCAAATCAGGCGGTTTTGCCTGAAAAAAAAAATTACCACGTCAGGCGAAAATGCCTGGCCGATAAGGCATGTCATGTTTTACACCTTGGCACGCAATGTGTTAAATGATCACTAAGTAGTTCCTTGAAGGAAGGGATTTTTTTTTGCGTTTCTGCCTGATCTCTGAAGACCACTTCTCAGAGAAATAACCTGAATAAGTCCATGTACAATGGCCTAGTATTAAACTTTTGAATAGCCATGAATGGAATGACCTAGCAACCCACGACGTTGTCTATCTTCTATCTCTGGCTTGCACGACATCGGATCTGGTGGAACCTGGAGAGAAATGGTTTCTCTCAACGCCGCGTCGACGTCGTGGCGTCTACTATTAAACACCTACACTATGCAATAAAGTATCGGCGAGGCGGAACGAGGTAGTATTTTGAGTGTTAATAAGAGGCTTGGGAAATCTACGGCTCTTCAGAGATATGAGCGAAGTGGAGAGATGACATTCTGTGGATGTATAATTGCCGGAATGAAATGTGAAGGCTATTATAGCATGGGTCTTTTTCCTGAAGAAGTTTTAAGTGGTAAAAAAAATCAGATTTCTTCTCTTTCTCTCTGAAGTGCCACATTAGCCAAACAAGAATGATGAACTTGCTAACAATCGGATGGTGTTTATACTACAACACACTATGTGATCATCCTTCAACAACAATATAATACATGACGAACAACAACTTTAACAATGGAGATCATTATTCTCACAGAAATAACCACAAGAACGATTTCATAACATCTTCCTCCACATTTTCTCAGGTCCTTGGTCTTTTTACTTTCCTTATCCTATATAAGGAAAGTATTGTATTCGTCGAAAATTTGACCTACCCATTTTTCACATTTCTGGACGAATCAAAGCCTCAGGATACCAAAAAGTTGTTTTCAGCCATTGGTCGTGCGTCTGTCGTCTGTCTGTCTGTCTGTCTGTGTGTGTGTGTGTGTGTGTGAACAGGATATCTCAAGAACGGTTAGAGCTAGAGACTTGAAATTTAGTATGGAAATTAATTTTATACACTAGAGCGAACCACGAAACTTTTGGTTGCAATCGGCCGCAGAATGCGGCCGCAGGCCGCAAATATGGCCGCAAGCGCCGTTTTATGAATTGGTTAAAGATACAAAAAAGTTAGAGAACAACATTTTCTTAGATTAAAAAAATAATAGGGGTCTATTCTGATCATTTTTTTGATATCTTGAACTTTTTCGAACTCGGCCCCATTTACCGGTATTTTGGGGGAACCCGCTTGACTAACTTTTTTATTATTCATCCTAGATGGGGTTGTGACATATCAAATCCAATGATTTTAAGGTGCTGATTACGAATTGATGTTTATTTTAGCTAAATGTTACCTTTGAGTCACCAGTGGCTTTTGTCCGTTTTCATTCCTAATATGATAAGGAAAGTCGTGTGATTTTACACCAGATTTTTTTCACTTACTACAAGATATGTTTATCTCTCAAAACAATAAAGCGATAGTAAGTTGTTTAAAGTTGAAGCCATCTTGTTCAACTATTTGGTGATTAATGCAAGTATTTTTTTTTTTTAACAAGGTTATATCTCGATAAAAAATGGAAATGTAGAAGAATTTGAATATTACGCTAACGTTGGTGTGGATACAATAGAGATTTCTTTGAGTGTCCGTCCATAAATAATAATTAATTTTAATTTGATATTGTGTTCATAACTTCAAGGAGAGTTTCCAGTGTTGTGTTCTGACATTCAGGTAATTACTACCTTCTGTGTTGCACCATCCATGTCGTCAGGGGAAGTATCTTTAGATTCTTTAGTATCATCTTTTGATATTTTATTGTAACGTGTAAAGTTTCCAACACAATTAGGAAAGAAGCAATCACATACATCTCGTATTTCAGAAAAGTTATATCTATGTTATGGTATAGATATATGTTATATCTGTTTAGAACACTTAATGCTGACATCATTTTATAAAATGAGTTCGATCAAGTAGTCCGGCCCTCTTGCGTGAGACATTTAGACAATGTGAATTTCAGCCACAAGGGGATGTTATCATATTCTGAAAAAAATAGGACATAATTTCTGAACCTCCGGTATATTGGTTTGTATGTTATCTAACTTAATAGAGAGAAACTTGTTGTCTGCCTTGTTTTTTAATTAAAAATTAGTCTCATGGCTTGCATTGAAATCATTGATATGGAAATTCAGATTAGTTACAGCTGGGCACCAAATAGTTGCTATTGATAAGAACTCTATGGTAAATAATTACTTTCATACCATGTTCTAAATTAACAACAGATTTAGTATTTACTATCACCAGGTGCTTGCTTACAAGCTGTGAAAAGATAACAGAGCCAAACTATCAGAATTCTAAATATAACTTTTGCTTCTGTGGACATGATTTAATTTTTTTTTCTTTGGATAGTATCAACTTTCGTATTCAAAATCCACCGATCACCAAACTTCGTATCCGAATCCACTAGAGGTTCATCCACCAATCCATTTCTAAATTCAATGTTCCATCGGCATCGCCTCAGCTACTTCTATCCAGTGTTAACATTAGAGTAGGTTCGTACCCTTCGAAGATGGAAACATCCATCATCATAATATGTATGTTTTTGGCATGAACAAGGGTATGCTTGAACATCCTGTATATATTGCATGTTAGAGAAATTGACCTTATTGATTGTTTCCTCCTCACTTGGGAGACAAACTGTCTAGACTACTTATGAGAGTTATGATTAATATAGACAAAGGACCCGGGATGGACTTCCCGGGAACATAGCAAGTGTCGAACTGAATGAGTGTTCATAAGAGGATAGGACAATCATTTTTCTCTCCTGGAATCCCCTTTTCTATTTACCATCTACCATCCTAAAACTTTTCCCTTTTGCTCAAACCCATCTCATGCTTCCCTCCTCCCATTACTCCATATCCACCCTCTCTACTTACATTTCACTCCCTTCTTCCTTTTATATTAGACCCTTCGTCCCGCTAGCCCTCCTCTACTTCTTTTTAACTCCATCTCATCTCTCTCTTCCTTCTTATTCTTACCTCTTCCTTTCATACCATCCTTTACTTGTGAGTCCCTCCTCCTTCTTCATCTCATTCCTCTAAACCCCACCTCCTATACTCTAAACCCCACCTCCTAAACTCTAAACTCCACCTCCTAAACTCTAAACCCCACCTCCTAAACTCTAAACCCCACCTCCTAAACTCTAAACCCCACCTCCTAACCTCTAAACCCCACCTCCTTAACTCTAAACCCCATCTCCTAAACTCTAAACCCCACTCCACTTTCCACTGTACTATTTATTTACACTCTCCACTTTTAATTTCTCCTTTTTTGTTGATAATATAATGGGACTTGACGCCCTACTTCGATATGAAACAGATAAACTGACCGTTCCCTAATATCGAGTGGAGTGTGTCAGACTCGTGCATTATCTAATCCATCTCGTATTTTTATTCCCTTCTGGCGTAACCTCCCCCCCCCCCTAATTTTAACTCCTGCTCCTCCCAATCCCCCGCTCCTCCTTCTGCTCCTCCCAATCGCCTTTCCTCCTCTCTTAGTTCTGATTCCCTTGCTCCAGACACGGCTCTTGTGTCTTCCATCATCCTCTAACCAGTTGCCCCTAGTGACCTACATAGACTCGCAATATTTGTATGCTCTGCATGAAGCTTCTACGAATGTTTTGTGATCGGGAAACTGGAACTTCAACTTTTTATTGCCTTTCCAAACAAAAAAGAATAAATTTCACTGTGCAATATAATAGTCACCATGGTTTGAATACAATGTCAAAATTTCTCAGTTGTGGAATTATATGATTCATTTATTTGGTCTGAAATTGCAGTTTAGTTCAATTTATTGTATTTTTGTTTCTGTATCATTATTATTTTCACTAGATTGCCATTTGTTTATCTTGTCCTAGTTAGTGGATAAATGTTTGCACAGTTTTCAACATTCCCCAACTCAAAGACAGCTTTCTAAGTGATATTTCTTTCTAATTGTAAATCCGTCCCATTCGTTTCTCTGTCACGAAGTAAGAACTAGATACAATAATGAGAGAGGATTATCCAGACCAGAGATGAAATAGGATCAATTATAAATTAGTATCACTCTACTTTGAGAACAGTTACTCGAGATTTAAATCTATTTTCTACTAGAAATTGTTTACAGGATGTCTTTGTGTTTACTTTTCAACCCAAATTGAACAAAAACAACTAGAAAGTTTGTGTGCACGCCATGATGACCTAAAAAACGGAGAAATATATATCCACATTCCAGCTGTCGCTTGGTAAAAAGTTGGAAGGTTGGTATTGATTTCCACTCAAATGCTACACCTACCTATGTATGTAGGAAATGGAAAAGGTTCCGCTGAGGTGTGACACACCGCTTCCTCGGATCTATCTGGTTATCGACCATGGAAGTTATTAAACTGCAGTATTCGAATAAGAAGAAGGAACTGATGGATGACTTCAACCACCCGAGCCCGCTGGTGTGCACCGCTAGCTGATTGTGGTAGTTGCTTCAGTCCTTTTCATGTGAAAATAGTCTCTCAGAGTGCCAGAGCAAAAAGTATAGATCATCATATCATAGGGTGGCGTCATCGTGAACGATGGTAGCCAGACAGTGGAGGAATGACTCAGCACTTCTACCACTGTCTGTACAAGGAGTCTTATAATTGACAAGGGCCCCCAGAACCAAGCCAATGCTGGTCTACTCCCTGTTTATAGTCTCCCAGCCAGACTGCTGGTCTACTCCCTGTTTAAAGTCCCCCAGCCAGACTGCTGGTCTACTCCCTGTTTATAGTCCCCCAGCCAGAAGTATAGATAGAAATTGAAATCCCTTTTTAAAATACGAGTATTTATTTGATATGTGTGGTAATGTGCGCGTCATTCATTGACCTAACTTAAATTATGAAACTTCATTTAAGGTGTTAGTTATAATTTTTATTTAACAATATGTAATCTTTATTTCTTGATGTGTGAAAATGTGTAAGAGTACGAATGAAATGAGAATAACTAAGAGTGGTTCCATCCTGTACACATCTTCAAGTAGATTTTAATAAGCTTCAATTCAAGTTAACCTAAATCTGTTGATCTCTTTATACTGGGTGGCTCATCATAGAAACGTCATTACTTATCTAGTGTTCTTGCTATTGAGTTTTGAACAAGGATTCAGAACTAAATAATATAAATACACACTTCAGACAACTTTTCACTTTCCTGTTGATCTCTTTATACTGGGTGGCTCATCATAGAAACGTCACTAGGTTCTTGCTATTGAGTTTTGAACATGGAACATGGTTCATCATTGGATTAATTTTCTGACTCCTCCTTTAATCCCCACTGAATTTTATTTTCATCACACTGGAAACAACAAAGCAGACACCTTCTTCAGACAAAAAATATCGCCAATCTAATATGTGCTAAACACCATGTCCCAAAGTAAATGTATGCAAAGTGAGTTTGACTATTTTTTTTTAAAAAATCATTCCATTTGTACTCATTAAAATAAAACAGGATTCACATTTGTTATAATTATATAAATAAATAAAAATCATCTTTTAGATAGTCCACCCTGTAGTTGGAGAATGTGAAAGTACTCATATATAGGTCAGACACATATCGTTCCCTGTTTTAGTTTTCTCCTGAGATAATTCTAATAATCTCCAAACCTTCCAAACTTTTTGAAATCCCTCAGCTCAAAGGTTCCTCACCCCTGGTTCAAATTAATGCTTACGTCTGACATTTTCGTCTGGGGCATTTCGACTGAGTTGATGAGGTTGATAAGAGTTTAGAGCAGGTTAAGGAAAGTTGTGTAAATATTTCTTAATACATGAAGATATTTCGCAGAAAGAGTCGACCTCAGTAGTTTTGCGGCTAACATTTGCGGCCCTGCGGCCGCAGAATGCGGTCGATTTCAACCAAAAGTTTTATGGTTTATCTGGTGTATAAAATTAATTACCATACCAATTTTCAAGTCCTTAGCTCTTACCGTTCTCGAGATATCCTGTTCACACACAAACATACACACACACGAACGTTGGGACCAATGGCTGAAAACAACTTTTTTGTTATCCTGAGGCTATGATTCGTCCAGAAATGTGAAAAAACTGGGTAGGTCAAATTTTCAACGAATAAAATACTTTCCTTATTATAAGATCAGAAAGTAAAAATATATTTCCCCAAAAGTGGCGGATTAGAACGTTCGAGTATGTAAAATTTTCTTTGCTTTTTGCTTCTACATTAAAAATTCATTTTTATTGCGTCTCGGTTTTGACCATATCGAGAGCCATACTTCTTTTGCCTGCTACTTTTAGAATTTTGGATTATTTTCTACCTGTATCAGCTCTGTTAGAGAAACCTTTTAGAACCAACAATATCGCAAAGAAACCCAATGCTTCAGCACTCAGGTAAGAATAGTTATCAAGTCATAACTAGAAATGTTGACGTTCGCAAAAGTACCATTTCCTTACTGCAAAGTGAGTAATGTGGTATCGTTCTCACAGTAATGCTAATGCTTGTTGTAGGGTGGCAAATTAAGAAAGGAGAGTGTATCCTACCTTTAGTTGATCTGGTAGTTGTTTTACACGGAAAAGGCACTATATCGGTAAGAAGTTTTCGGCACGTTATCGAATTCGGAATTTTGAGACGGTTGACTGTTTGTTTTTAAAAAATTGGCAAAATGTGGCCATGATGGTTGGCCACAGATACTTAAAACGATACACATTGTAGGAGAGGAGGGAATTTTAAATTGATGCATCCAACATTTCCCCCCACCAAAATGAACATTTTTAAATGGTAAGGATACCTAGCTAAGACAACTAACTATCTATTTTTAAATAAGTCTTTGCCAGGAGGAATTAATTCGGTAATTAAATATAGTGGACTGTATGGCATATGGCAGGAAACTAAAATGGTAAAATAATTAAATAAATATTTACAATATTAATTATGGCAGGCAAATGGTTGAAACCACAGGAAAATCTCCAACTGGAAAAAAGTAAAATAATAAAATAAAAAGGTAAAATGAAAAATAAATCAAAAAACTTCTGGGTGAATTTATTATACTGAAAAATTCAAAATTTTATTTACAAATTTGAATGGCATGAACAGACATGGCATAGGTATTAATTACAAACAGGAAGAATGAGCAGTTTTCGGACTGGCCGGGTGAGAGTACCGGATGAGGTCCGAATCTTTACAACTCGAATTTCACCATCAGAGTGAGGCAACAACTCAACAATTCTAGCAAGTGGCCAACGAGTAGGAGGCGTGTTCTCGGAATTTAGAACCACTACATCACCAATCTTTACTTTATCGGTGGGACCTGACCACTTCTGTCGTTGTATTAAGGTATGGAGATATTCTTGTCGCCAGCGGCGCCAGAAATGTTGACAAACCTTGGACAAGAATTCCCAACGTGGCAAACGGTTCGAGGGGGTCTCTGTCACGTCAATCTCTGGACGTGCTAAGAGAGGAGCCCCTATTAGGAAATGACCTGGGGTCAAACAATCAGGAGTGTCTTCAGGAGACAAGGTACTTAGTACACCCAAGGGACGAGAGTTTAATATACTCTCAGTGCGACATAGCACTGTTTGAAATTCTTCTAGAAGAAGAGGGCGATCATTCAAAAGAAATTTTAAATGATGCTTACAGGACTTAACACCAGCCTCCCACAACCCACCAGCTGATGGATTAGCAGGGGCGTTAAAAGACCACTGAATATGTTGAATGGACAAGTGGTCGGATATGGCAGAGGTGTTGGCCAGAAGGAAAGATGAGTTTCACTCATTAATCGGGCAGCGCCCTTGAAGTTTGTGCCTTGATCACTGAACATGGACGAGGGTAGACCACGTCTAGCAATAAAGCGGTCGAGGCAGGCAAGGAAACACGGCGTGGATAATGATGTCAAAGGTTCTAAATGAACTGCTTTAACAGCAAAACAAACAAAGATGGCAAAGTAAGCCTTAATGATAGGAGCATTACGGCGAAGTCCGTCCTTTAATGAGAACGGCCCGGCGAGATCGACCCCAGTATGGATAAAAGGTCGACCTTGCACAAAACGAGATATAAGAAGTTCAGCCATGAACGGTTGTCTAGGCTTGGCATTAACACGATAGCAGGGAATACATTTGTGAATAGTCTTACGGATCAAATTCCGAAGACCAGGAATAAAGAACTTAGCTTGAACAAGATTTTGTACTAATTTAGGTCCACCATGCACGGACAAAATATGAAAATAACTGACCAGAAGTTTGGCCAAATGAGAGGAAGCTGGCAAAAGATAGGGATGACGGGAGTCAAAAGGAAGTGGAGATTTATCGATACGACCCCCCACCCTGAGCAATTGGTTTGAGCTATCAACATAAGGAGACAGCTGAGACAAGGAAGGTGGTAGGTTTTCCCCTTTATGGAGACTTTGAAAAGTTGTAGCATAATGAAAGTTTTGTGTAGTACGAATCATGACATGTTCAGCTTGGTTCAATTCAGAAACCTTTAGACTTCCTAAGAGTCGATCGTAAGGTTTACACAGGCAATTGGATTTGAATCTCAAAATCCAGGCAATAACTCTTTGAGCACGACTATAAGTCGAAAATCGCTCAATCAAGGCAATACCGTCACTGCTGACTATGACATGGGCAGTCATAGCAGACAGCTTTAACTCAGGTACTTCCTCCACAGGCATAGATTCATGTTTAGGCCACGACTCATGATCTTTTGTTAGAAAGGAGGGACCATGCCACCAGAGGTCATGATTAGCAAGCTGGCTAGGGAAACACCCACGACTAGCTACATCAGCAGGATTATCATTGGTAGGTACATGAGACCAGTGAGTTGGCAATGTAACATCCAAAATCTTGACCACACGATTGGCCACAAAGACCTTGAGTTTGTGAGGAGGTGTACGGAGCCAAGCAAGAACAACTGTGGAGTCAGTGAACAAATACAAGGTAGTTATTTTTAACTTACTACGAAGAGGTTGAAGGGATTCAACAGTACGAGCCAGAAGATGACTAGCTTCCAATTCGAGACGAGGAATGGAAACTGGACGAACAGGAGCTACACGTGTCTTACTACGTATCATGTTAACAAGAACACGCTGGTCGGAACACACAACTCGCAGATAAACAACTGCGGCCATGGCAACACTGCTAGCGTCTGAGAACCCTACAAGCTCTGGAGGATAAACATACGTATCAAGTATATAACGAGGAATTTTAATGGTCTGGAGATAAGGCATTTCAGAAACAAAAGAAGACCATTGACTGATCAAAAGTTCAGGCAGAGTTTCATCCCATCCTAGACCTTGCAACCATATTTGTTGCATTAGAATTTTCATCCAGATTACTACAGGACTCAAAAATCCAGGTAAGTCATAGGTACGGGCGATTTGGGACAAAATCTGACGTTTAGTTGTGCACTCAGGCACAGGTTTAATTTGATAACAGAATACATCATTAGTGGGATCCCACTGAATACCAAGAACTTGGATAGTCTCCACATCACCAAGTCGACGTGGAGTCTCTAGGAATTCAGAGGATAGTCCCTCTAGGACACTAGGATGAGAGCTGGACCACTTGCGCAGCTCAAACCCTGCAGTGGCCAGCAAGGCAGACAACTCATCACAAAGTTGACGTGCTTCATCAATAGAAGCGGCACCAGAACAGATATCATCAATAAATGTGTCTGTATCTAATACTTTGGCAGCAACAGGATATTTAGCTCCTTCATCGAGAATCAACTGTTTGATTACTCTTAAGGCATGAAATGGAGAACTGGTTACTCCAAAACAAACACAAGTAATTTCATAGGACTGAATAGGCTCATTATTTGAAAAGCGCCACAATATTTGTTGATATTTACTATCTTCTGGGTGTAATTTAATAACCCTATACATTTGTTTAATGTCGGCTGTGACAACAACAGGATGAAGACGGAAATTAGTAATAATATCAGTGATATTGTTTTGCAACTTAGGTCCACTCAACAAACAATCATTCAAAGATGGATGTGAGGGGCTAGCCCTTTCAGCTGGACTGAATACAACTCTAACACGAGTGGTAGAGGAATCTTTACAGACCCCATGGTGAGTAAGGTAATAAGGCAATATAGGTTTAGTCACAGGAATCATATGTCCTGAGTCTACATAATCTTGGAGATTGGCATGGTAAAGTTTTTTAAACTCAGATTGGCGTTCTAGTCGAAACTCTAATTTATGTAATCGACTAGTGGCATGAGAAATATTGTTACCCAAATCAGGAGGAGAACCATCTCGGAAAGGGAGACGGACAACATAGACACCATTTTCATCACGATAATGAGTATCAAGAAAATGTTTCTCACATTGTACATCGAGAGGATCGGAAGGAGGTTTTACATGGATCTCTTCAATCTCCCAGAATTTGCGGAGCTGGTCAGATAACTCAGTCTTTTCACTGGAAATAAAGAGAGAATGATAAATAGGCTGTGTCACATCTTGTGAATTTGCAACACCTAAAACTAGATATCCGAATTGGGAAGGCACAATGGATGGCTCACCAGGAACAATATCCCTGGTTGATTGCATAATGTCTGCATAATACTGTGCTCCTATGAGCATCTGAATAGAAGCAGGATGATAAAACATAGGATCAGCCAGTTTATAAGAAGCCAGTTTGTTAACAACAGACTGAGCTACTGGCATGGATGGGATATTGGAAGCAATTTGTTGCATGATAACTGCTTCAATATTTAAAGTAAAGTTACTATGCTTTGAACTAACTTCACAATTAAGAGAACCACTGGTATGTAAAGGTTTGCTAGAACCAACGCCAGTAATTTGCATAGTACATGGTTCTAAACGCAGGCATAGTTGATCACAAAGATCTTTACAAATAATGGTTACCATGCTTCCAGGGTCTATTAAAGCCCTGACATCATGTGATTGACCAAAGGCATCTTTGACCTTAACAATGGCAGTACCTAACAGGATTTGTTGTGATACACAAGGTTCAATGGCACCACACGCATTTCCTGATAAGGCATTTAAACTTTGTTTGGAAGAAGTAGGATCTGAAGTCACTGGTGATTCATCAACATGTAACAATGTATGATGAGACTTAGAGCTACATTGGCGGCATGAATACTTTGAATGACATGATGACCTAGGGTGTGGCCCCAGGCATGCAAAACACAGCTTATTGTCCTTAAGGACTTGATACCGCTGAGATACAGATAAGGAACAAAACTTGGGACACTCACGGATACGGTGACCCTGAGAACAACAAGGGCACGAATGGCTTAATTTTAACTTCTCCTGTGGTGTAGGAGTAAGGTTAGCTACCATAGACCGTTTGGTTGGTGGAGCAGGTTTAACAATTGGAGGTAACTTGAAGTTGGATGTGGAAGGCAACAGCTTAGACACGGCAACTTGACCCTCAACAAAGGAGAGAACATCTTGGTAGGTTGGAATTGCAGTTTTGTCGGGTCTGGCACTTTCAAAGGCTTGACGTGTATTATTATCCAACAACCTGAGAGACAGTGAACAAATCAGGAAATCAGAAAGATGTAGGTTGAGGTTTTTAAGAGACTCCACATGGACATTGAAGTTCTCTAGAAACTGGACCAGCTGGCTTTCATTTTGAAAGGGTTTGATGGAAAATAATTTATTAACAATTGTGGATGCTACAACTCGCTTGTTACTAAAACGAGTGACCAGTGTATCGTAAGCCACCTGGTAGTGGTCTGACGAGAAAGGGAACCCTTGAATAGCATGTAGGGCTGGACCACACAACAAAGATTTCAAATAACTGTACTTCTCAATGGTGCTTAATGAGTCATGACTGTGGATCAAAGTATCATAAAGTGACTTAAATGCACTAAAATCCACAAATGAGCCATCAAACTGCGGGATGTTCAATTGTGGCAACTTTGGCTTACCTGGAATCGGTTGAGTGACAGGAGCAGGTTGAGGAAGTTCAGGTTCTAAACCTTTGAATGCCTCTAAAATGGCAAAATACATATCATCCATAGCTTGGGATGAAGAAAGATTATCCGTGATCTTGCTATCGGTTTCCAACAAGGTATTCAGTTCATTGATAATTTCTAACGTTGCTTCAAACTTTAGATAGGCATCGCCCACAGCAGCATACCTTGTTAAAAACTGAGACTTGGATTTAGGATCTGACAACTTGGGTATCAAGTCATGGGTTATCTGGACTCTTTGCCAATACCTCTTTCTATTTTCCACAGCCAGTTCCATCTTTTGAGCAGGAGTTTTGGCCATGGTGAAAGAATAGTTACTTGGTTAGACTTATATAAATTTCAACTTTGAACGATTTGATCAAAATCAAAGGAAACCCAAAAAAATTGAACGGAATTCAAATTATTCAAAACTTTGCGGTTTTCAAAGTAAATAATAAACCACAGAGTTCTTGAATGGAACACAGATAGCTCTAGCTTCGAACTGGTTAAAAAGCGCGTTCAAAGCGAGATGGGAATAAAATATGGGATTTTATACGCGGGATTTTATGTGGGATTTTCCCGTGAGATTCGCAATTTGCACATACGACTTTTAAAGGAAAAATAAAATTGCATTAATAAAAAGGTAATAATATAAAAGAAACACCTATGGTATGAATAAATAGGCAATACCAAAGGCAATAGCTTTTAAAGGCAAACAACAAAGAAAATACCTAATTATTAAAGGCAATATACAAAGGCAACAAAAGTTGGCAAAAGCAATTAAAAAAGGCAGGTAATAATAAAGTTGGCAAAGGCAATTAAACAAAGGCAGGTAATAATAAAGTTGGCAAAGGCAATTATTAAAGGTACTAGGCAAAAGACAAAGGCAGACAAAAAGTAATACCTAGGTAAAATTAACTACAAGTTAAAAGGCACTGAAACAAAACAAAATGGCAAAAGGCAAAGAACAAAATTAAACAATTCTGTTTTCTTAGGCAAAGACAAAGGGCAAATAACTAAAGGCTAATACTGGCAAATGTTCACAATGGTGTTTGGAGAAAATGTGGAACTTACAGATAGAATAGATTTCTGGCTCTAGAATAGGATCCGGCCCGAAGGACCAAATGTAGGGTGGCAAATTAAGAAAGGAGAGTGTATCCTACCTTTAGTTGATCTGGTAGTTGTTTTACACGGAAAAGGCACTATATCGGTAAGAAGTTTTCGGCACGTTATCGAATTCGGAATTTTGAGACGGTTGACTGTTTGTTTTTAAAAAATTGGCAAAATGTGGCCATGATGGTTGGCCACAGATACTTAAAACGATACACATTGTAGGAGAGGAGGGAATTTTAAATTGATGCATCCAACACTTGTTTTTGTAGCATTGTTTTTTGCTGATTAAAGCATTACCAGGGACTCGTGGCCTTGGCTTCTTGTTTACTTTCGTGTTTATTGTGGATTAATTTCCCCATTGTGTATTTTCCAATCTCGGTTTTTCTCTCCCTGCTGCTTAGCTAATCCTTCCCAAACCACTTCAGATTTCTCTCCCACTCATGTTTTGGTTGGAAAATAACGAGATGAGAAAAAAGAAGGTCTGGGGGATGTTTATATCTGACAGTAGAAATTTTAATTACACACAATTACGCATAGATTTGTAAAATTATAAGATCAGAAAGTAAAAATATATTTCCCCAAAAGTGGCGGATTAGAACGTTCGAGTATGTAAAATTTTCTTTGCTTTTTGCTTCTACATTAAAAATTCATTTTTATTGCGTCTCGGTTTTGACCATATCGAGAGCCATACTTCTTTTGCCTGCTACTTTTAGAATTTTGGATTATTTTCTACCTGTATCAGCTCTGTTAGAGAAACCTTTTAGAACCAACAATATCGCAAAGAAACCCAATGCTTCAGCACTCCGGTAAGAATAGTTATCAAGTCATAACTAGAAATGTTGACGTTCGCAAAAGTACCATTTCCTTACTGCAAAGTGAGTAATGCGGTATCGTTCTCACAGTAATGCTAATGCTTGTTTTTGTATAGCAATGTTTTTTGCTGATTAAAGCATTACCAGGGCCTCGTGGCCTCGGCTTCTTGTTTACTTTCGTGTTTATTGTGGATTAATTTCCCCATTGTGTATTTTTCAATCAATTCAATCTCGGTTTTTCTCTCCCTGCTGCTTAGCTAATCCTTCCCAAACCACTTCAGATTTCTCTCCCACTCATGTTTTGGTTGGAAAATAACGAGATGAGAAAAAAGAAGGTCTGGGGGATGTTTATATCTGACAGTAGAAATTTTAATTACACACAATTACGCATAGATTTGTAAAATTTAATAATTTATTTTTTTCTATATTATTTTATGTTTTTCCATGTAAAGTTTGATAATATTGCTGTTACTTATGGTTTTGATGTAACTTATCATTAAAGTGTTTGTATATTTGCTCATTTTTTATGCAAGGGACAAAATGATCATGTTTTTTCAGAGTCTACTTCCAAATTTGTAAAGTGATGCATCACTTTTGTTTTAAAACAGCCAAGTCGCAAATGCAAATGAGTGTTGACCTTTTTTATAAAAAAGTGTAATTATTTGAAATTGGCAAAGTTAGGTTATCATTAGGCAACTCATTACATCAAATTTCATAAGTATTTTCTAAATTCAACTTTCTGTGAGCTTTTCAGTGTTCTTTGAATTTTAGAATTCCTTTATATGACTGCTGGAGCAAAGGAACTTTTCAGTCTTACCTCGGCAGTATACTCGTATATACAAGCTATATTCTATATGCCTGTTGATGCAATTTTACTTTAGTAACGTATAACACATCTTAAGTAAATAACTGAAGCTATTCCTACACGCTCTTGTCATGTATGCTGTATTGCTGTATGCTTAATTGATTTTGAAGATGGTGATTTTGAAGGTTATGTCCTCCATTGCATTGGAGTATCTGCTAGTAGAGGATGTGTCGAGTGAACTTAGAGGTAGCCATGAAAAGATTTGTATGTTCAATAATAACATAGTTTCGAGTATTTATGACCACTGCCCCTGAGGAATCTTATTTCAAGACATGGAGTGGAGATGATGGACACAATTTGCTTTTAGTATTGAGATAATTAAACTTAAAGTATATCTAATGTGAGAATTGATAGTGGATATACCGTTGTTCTCAACGGTACTCAAATATTCTCCTAGATACTCAAATGATGTCATCAATCTTGACCAAATTTTCCAAGAGAAAATTATTTTTGGCAAGGTCCTTTCAAATGTCACATAGAAATGATCTTAAAGTATTAAGCGATTCTGTCCATTTTAAAATTTTCTTGTGATTTCATAAAAACTTGTACTACATATCTGATGATTATACAATTATACATAGTTAAAACTAGCATTTTATACATACATAATGTGTGTTTTTTCAAATCCGAGTTATTAAGGCTCCATCCAATCTCAGTAACTTCATATTACTTCCGAGCATGCTGTAATATTACTTCCTAACCTATGTAATTTTGTGTTTCTCATGAAGCTATATATAGGTGAAACTGTGAGCGTTGTATTTCATATTTTAGTGAATTTACTCGTGTTTACTTTTGAAATTTTTCCTTCAACTAGAAAGATATAAAGATATGACTCCAAATATCTCACGACTGAAATGTTCCAGGAATGATCATGTGTTCTAATTAGTCAATTGTTATCTAAACGGCCACGGCACCAGGCTAGTAGAAGTTGGTCTGCGTTCTTTTTATGGCTTTAGCAAAATCTGTGAGGGTCTGACCATTATACGAGTGTAATTATTGCCTTTATACATAAATATTATTTATGATGGTAGTGTGACTATAACGATAATTGCCATATGCTATGTAAATGTTTGTACATGTACAATACTTGAGAGTGAAGGCGATTTCTTTCTCTACCCAGGGAATGTATTTCTGCGTAATCCAATATGATATCCCAACACTTGAAATTGAAACGTTTCGTTTTTTTTACGATTTTGTTTACATTTCTCATAATGAAACAACATGACTTGAAAACAAATAAACAAGAATGATAAGAACCAAATATACACAGAAAATGTCCTATTAAACAATTTATGGTCCAGCGTTGTAAACAAGTCGTTATTTTCCAGACAAATCCGTTCAAATCAGAGGTGAATCATCGACCAAGATCGATAATGTTGTGATTCAGCTCTCATATCTTTCCATTTCATATTTTTCTTCGTTCATAATTAATCAGCAAGCAGATTAATGCGCTCCAAGATAAAATAATCTCTAGTGCAATGAACGTATTAAGTTTCATTACGCTAATTAAATGCTGTACTTGTTAGTTCCTTTTGAGTGAATACTGCGAAACTTGTATTTATTTGCTGATTAACTTCTTGTGCGATACAATATTGAACCCACAAGACCGTTCATTATCAATGTAGCAAAAATAAGATGGAAAATTAGGACATGACCCTTTTCAAATTATATAAAAATATTGGTTTGAAATTTTAAAAAACTCAATTCTTCGGTTAAAATTTGATTTAACTCTGGATTAAAAAAAGTTATCATTTAAGGTACTCGTGATGCTACTGATATTTCAAGTCCAAAATAATTGCTTTCACTTAAATTCGCCACAGACAATATGTTGTTTAGTTTGCTGCGACTCCATTATCTATAATCTTGAGACCAGTTAACCACCGTGTCCCACTTTGCCCTTCATCATGGTATCCCCATTGTGTCATCCGCTCTATCCTCAGTTACATCACTCCTATTGTCTCCTAATATTTTCCCTCTCACTTTGTTATGGGAAGCATCTCGTCAGAACTTGTACTTTAAAAATTACTTGAATTTTTGATACCTACTCCAGGACAGTCAGCATCAAAGTACAAGGTAATAAATTATTTTGGAGTAATTTTTTCAAGGAAATAGATAAACATTTTATCTATCCTAGCACGTTCGAAATTTAGAGTTATATTAGGCAAGGAATTTTCAAGTATGTAATGATTGATGATAATGGCTTTAGTTTTATGATAATAGCCTCTTAAATTTGAAGATCTGAAGACATTACGTACAGCAGTTACCTGCAAGCCCTATTGAACACTAGAGGCCTGAGGTATGCTCCTAATGATGAAACTCATTGCTGTTAATTTATTTGGGACTTGCACAAATGCGTGCTCAATAATTGACGCAAACGAGTTAGTAGTAATGATTATGTTGGGCAAAAAACTATTTAGTTTACAAATATTACATGATTTTGTTCGTGATTAGTGTTTTGTATATCGAAATCTTGTCATATTTTAAGGTTAAATACCTTTGAAATTACGAGTATCTTAATATTTAAAATGACTTCTCTATTATCATGTTAAACTATTTATTGTTTAATTTTATCATTTTCAGAGGACTTTGCATATTGGACATTGAAAAAATTACCACAAGTATCACTAATGACTTATTTTTCTGACGGTATTTTGTATGTGGGAAAAGTATTATCTGCCAATTAAGCTTGAAGATTTGTACATAATTTGTTCAACTCTGGACAATAATGCTCAACATTGCGTTCTCATCACCCATCTCGAGGATTAACATTGACGGCTCCTATTGAAGATGACGAACCAAAAACTTATCAAGTCTTTCGGCACTTTTTGGCTTACAAAGGGTACAACTTACAATATGTACAACTGAATTTTATTTAATCGCAGGAAATTACGTGACTTAAGAACTCCTGAACTAATAGCGGTGTTGTTGTACTTGTGAGAAGTAGGTAAGATATTCTCTATGAACAAGGCTTTATACATTGTTGTTCCATTCTATCTAACTTCCTGCTGAAGTTCCCAGCTATATTGTGAAATGAAGAAAGCATTGAATGGTGTCATAAACTTCTTAAATAATGGAATAAACTAACTATTAAATATATGCACGCGATTTCTTTCGGAAATATTTGTTTTATGTCAAACGATCCTTGAACCATTGTTTGGGTAATTTTCACATGGTTTCTTTTCATTCATGATTAATAATTAAAATACTATTTAGTACATCATGTATTATAGAAACACGCACTGAGCAATTAATGTAATCTCTTTAAAACGGAGCTTTGATGAAATTGGGTATTTATTTGTTTTTTCAAAGTAAGGATTCAGAGAGGATTATTTTGTGTTCCGAATAATTAAAAGCACTGTAGCACTGTTTATGTGTACTATGTACAATTGTACATTCAATAGGATAGGAATGGATGTTTGGTCTTGGACAAATTATCCATTGGATAATTAACAACACCGTATATGAAAAACAGAAGAACACTTTTCAGTTTGTCACTTTTCTTTGAAGTAGAGATCCTATAATTATCTAATAAAATTATACATTTAAATTCATATTTAGGGCTATTTAAAGGATAGCAATGAATATTGCATTGCTACCATCTCGTAACAACTTCACCCTACACCTACCCTTTTTATTCACCAATATTATTCCTAGCTCTACATAATTCATACATAAATCTCACTACAAACGTGTCAACTGACCTAGTCTGCTACCTACCTGCAGCGGTCAATATTTGCCCTATTTAAGTGCACAAACAAATTCAATATTCCGCTATATGTTGAGTAGACACCATGTGCATACAGAGTAGTATTAAACCTTAAAGCTCTTTCCTTCCATTCGATTTTCAGAACTTCGAAAGAAAGCTCGAATAATTTGTCTTTTTGGCAAAATATTGCTGATCATAAAAACAGAGTATTCATTACTATCACAATAAATATTATTATACTATTTTTAAAGGAAGTGATACATTGATAATGTCTCGTAATAATTTATATTATCAGAAATACCAGTGAATTAAATTGAATTATTACTTCCGCAGAATAATATCCGACCATCAAATCCTTGTGTAATCTAAACAGCCTTAAATTTTTAATTAAAGCTCAGCAAGAGAAAGAATAATCAAGGTCTTAGCTTCCTTAATTGGGATTTTATCTTGACGAATCTAAAACGAAATCCAAAAGCAAGAAGAGAGAAGTGGTTGACGAAGGATGGGTGGAATACAGCAAACGGGTGCGAACATCACACGACTTTCCTTAACATTTTTCCGACTGTTTAATATTGTATTTTTGAGACTGGGGTTTAATTAATAGTCAAAAGGGTTGTTCAATACGCGTCCGCCAGAAATTAGCCAGATCCGCCAAAAATCTGTCAAATTCTTCCACATGAGATGGTGACTTAGTAAGTGTTGATTGTTGAATCAACTTTAACTGCTGTTAAGTGAAAAATGGGAGGGCTACCAGATAGACACACGGACGAATGGCTGAAACTTTGTAAATAGACTCAAAAACTTGGATTGAGCCACCAAAAAACATGCGTGTTCACATTACTTTCCTTTCTATGGGATAAGAAAAGTAAAAAAAAATAATAATACTTAAATCAGTAAGTAGTGGCTACAGAAGAACGAGAAGAGGAGACGCAAGTGGTGGAGGAGGGGAGAGTTATTTGACAAGCAAGGTCAAACTGGGAGTGGGAACTTAACTTTTACAGGGAAGATATTTATATTTAAATGGTAAAAAAGTGGGACATTATTTGAAAGCTTCTTTGCATTTGTACTCATTGTACTGTATCTTTTGTGACCTATACTTGTAGTGTAGATATTAGCTACAGCGACCAGTAACTTTTGGGTATTTCAGAAGTATAATAAGTACACAATATGTTGGACAGCTATGATATAGTAAATGTTTTTTTTTTTTTTTTTAATTCTTTGTGACCACCGCTTGCTCCGCCTCCAAAATTAACTGAATGTTAGAAAATAGTTAAAAATTGAAGTTTTTTGCACTGTTCAGTAAATTCTCATCACATCAACAATAGCTTCTCTCTCGCCAATTATCTATGACATCTTGATGGGGTTCTATTCGTACGTAATCAGTAATCACATTGAAACGAATTATGGACATTCGTTAGTTCAAAAGAGATAAAAATCTAAATTTGTAAGATTTCAAATCTTAATCAGTACGAAAATAAAATCATTGGTTAAGACTGGATCGAGACGTGCTGGCTGGAACTAGCATCCTTGACCCGTTGTACTTGTTCAATTTTTTTGACAGACTTTTCTGAAGTAACAAGTTCTATAGTTGTCATGGTATATCAAAGCCCTATTTCGTTGAAATTCATTTGTTGTAAGGTGAACTTTATTTGACTGAATCAGGTAAATTATTGTTGAATCCTTTTTACTTTCCTTATCCTATAGAAAGGAAAGTAATGGATTCACCCAAAAAAATTGTAGGATAATTTAAAAGGATGTAATTTGGTATAATTCAGTAGAGTATGGCTTGTATGTATACGTTTATTCATAGGTGAGTAGTTCAACTAATAAATCACTATTGTAGTCGATTCAAAAGTTTTTCAGTGTTGGAAATCATTAATCAATTTTTGTTAATACTGATTTAGTGATTACACTAGTTTATTACTTTTTATCTCCTGAAGAGAACCGGCGTAAATCACGTATAAAGTAGTTAAGGTTGTCAGCACTATGGATATGGAGCAGATATAATGAGGCTACCGCAGAGGTTACAGGTGCACGTATTGATTTTATTAGCGCTTTATAAATGTCACCAGCACTCCTACACACTCCATTATCCTCCATGGAGGAAAATCCTTCCACGTAAATATTATGTACCTATATAACACATAAACTCATAATATAAAATATATAAATGTCAAAGACACTCACTGACCACTGACCACTGACCACTGACCACTGACTGATCATCGCTCTACAGCCCAAACCGTAAGTCCTAGGAAGCTGAAATTTGGTAGGTAGCTTTGTCTTATAGTCTAGATGTGCAATAAGACGGGATTTTTCGAAACTCCCACTACAACACCTGCCATTGACGAAAAAGGATTTTTTGCTTTCACGGCCATGCCTCGGCCCGCAAAGCGGGCGACAGCCCGCTAGTATAAAATATGACATACTTTACATAGCAAATTAAAAGAATTTTTCATACATACTCGTATTTGGTGTTGTGCCTGTGCTGCTGTTTCGGCGTAGTGGTAATTGGTTTGGTGCTGTTTGGTTTGGAAGCATCATGCTTTACGAAAAACATAATGCTTCGCCATGTCTTGAAAAGAGTGTCAGTCGGTTTTTCAAGTCAGCAGAAAAATAATATCTGCTGATCATAACAAAAATACAATGTTCTTTCACAGAGGTTTTACAGCTTTCCAGTGGTTACTTGATCTTCATGATTCCACATCTCTTTCGTTTGAACGTAAATACTTTTGATAGAACATAATGATTGCCCTGGGGAATATTGGATTTATGGCTTTTGCGTGGATGTATTTGATTGAATGGGGGAAAATCATGAAAATTCTAATCTCGTCTCCCAAAGAAAGGTTTATTTGGGACATAAGAAATAATTCAAGATAAGGAAGTTTTGCAAGACGTTCTGTTATTATGTTCCAAGTATGAAAACATAATCCAGTAGATTTCAAAGATGAAGGAATAACTGTGTCTTTAAATTTGTACCCGAAGTATTTTCAAAGAAGATAATAATTTATTTTCATCATCTGCGGCAAAATAATAAATTCTGTCCAAGCTAGAACTATAGTAAAATTTGAGAGAGCTAAATATTATCCATTGCTGATTGCTGGATAAGTCTCTTCTCCCTGTCCTGCCATTAAGGTACTTTTCATACCAATTACTCAATACAACAGCAAAATGCGTTTTACATAACTGTTTTCAAAGTGAAAATCACTTCAACTTAGATCCTGACACACTTACCATTAAGCTTATCTATTCTATATTTTGCCTCGGTATATTTCAATAATTCTGCTGTTGTTCATTGCCGCAATGACTGGTACGACTTTGATTGATGTATCGCTCGATCTTTGCTAAAGGTCGGGCTGCGATATCTGCACTTGGGGTTTGTTAATTTTGGTTTATTATACTCTGAACTTGACCTAGACAAAAATTGAAGCGTAGGAATGTTGTAGGTCTTGACGTTTAGCCCATTCTCCATAGGTGTGCGATAATTTGCCATCAGTTCTTCTTCAGTCCTGCTGCTAGCCCCCCCCCGTATTAATCTTGTTTCAAGTTAAAGAATAAGATTAAGGTAAGTCATACTATGAGGAAATGACCTGTAATATTCTATGAAAATAATTTCACGCAATTTCTTGGCTGCTATATCATTGACGAGAAAAAGATGGTAATAAACAATGCCTCATCGATGAAGCTACCGACCTCAGTAGCTTCATCGATAAGGCAGCGGAATTGTAACCTGGAGGTCGGTGGTTCAAATCCCGGTTTCAGCGTAGATTTAGTAAAGCGAGTTTGAGTAGTTGTGATATCACAAAAGTGATCAACACAAATATGATACCAAACTTTTTTTTTTAGTTTTTGAAACCCATTAAGGGCCGACTTCTTTTCAAAATTCGACAGCTAACATTTGTATATCACAGCTTTTGTGCTCTCTTGTTGACTCAGCACCTTTCGGTGCAAATACTCTGCTTGAGGCGAAATATAAAGTAGGATTACAAGTATTACAACAAAGATAAGTGTCCCTGAAGTGGGAGTTTCAACACCTGCGCACCAAAGTCCGAATGGAGGAACGGTCGGGCTTATCTTTGTTCTAATCCTAGTTTATAATTCGGCCCCAAAGCCTATCCAGGCCAAACATTAAAAATGTCACTCCAGTCAATGTCAAAAAGAGCAGTTTTTCATCGCCAGGAAAAATATAAGTATTCTATTTTCTTTCCGTATGTTTTTTAAACTTATAAATTTTTTATTAAAAGTTACAGATAGAACATTGAAGTCAATTCTTCTGATGGCAATGCTCCCAACACGCTGGCAGCATTACCTCTCTGGATTGTCATGCTTATTCAAGATAAATCCTTGAAAATAAAATTGAAATTCATCACAAAAGTTAAACCTTCTGTCTCTAAAAGAAGACACTTGTAGTCCAGTTAGGACGAAAGACGCCCCGACTAGAGCAGAGAAATCCTTGGAATCTGATAACATGTGTTGTGTGTTGCTAATGTCTCAAAACGGGCACTCCGTGTGTGGGTCTCCTAATGATAACGATTCAAGTTTATGTTCAACTTCTTGCGCGATGACCTTGAATTTTTGCACTGTAATGCAAATTTGCGAAAATGGAGATGAAAATTGGCTCTCAAGATCATGGAATGCACTAGAATCGCCAGATGATATACAGAAACTCTAATTAATGTACAATGTTTTCGTGCTAGCAGCAGTACCTTGCCAAGTAATCATGAGGAGGGTGTGGATTTTCCAAGCACTAAATAAATCTAGTTGAGGTATTAAGTACAAATACAAAATTATGCATGATGAATATTATTTTTCTCCAATACAATGGAAAAAGTAGATATTATAGTCGAAAAAACACTGCCAATTATGGACACAATACTTCCTCGTGATTGTTTCACATTGTGTACACGTGCAAATTTTGAGTTTTTATACTAAATTACTTGTATCTCCGAAACAGCTGAACCGATTTTTTTTTTGTTTTATATCAAATTTGTTTTATATGGTAGAAAACCGTTTTTTCTATATTCTAGATTCTACAAAAAATTCTGTATCGGCAAGTCGTGGTTCTTATTTTTTGACTTTATTGTCCAAAATTTCGGATTTTCTTAAATATCAGAGTCAAATTATAATTAATTAAAAAGAAAATATAAAAAGCCTGTGTAAAACAATAATATGCATATACATACAAAATTTCATCAAAATCGGGTGTACCGTTCACAAGATATAAGCATTTAAGTAAAAAGTTAGTGGTCAGGCGCATGGTCTCTTTCACCCAGAGCCGCTAGTACGAATTCAATGAATTTAAAATGGGACCATCTACAGAATGTCTCCTAGATGTGTACAAAATTTCATCAAAATCGGTCGAGTAGTTTCCGAGATTTGCGCGTTACAAGGAATCGTTTTAACAGACAGACAGACAGACCGACAGACGGACACAAAACCAAATTTGCTCAGGAGGTTATGAAACGTCCAGAAATATGAAAAAAATTGAAATCGGAGCAAAAAAATATTTTTTTTACAAAAACGAACACAATACTTCCGATTTCTAATATTAGAAATTTCTCGGAAGTAAAATTTGAAGATAGAAAACAGTTTTTTTGTTTTACTTAATTATTTATTTTCAGATGGCCATTTCGCCAGTGAACTCATCTGAGTTCACTGACGATGCCGTAAGTGGTGAAATCTAAAAATAAATAATTAAGTGAAACAAAAAAGCCAAGTTTTTTTATCTTCAAATTATTTCTATTAATTTTTTTTTACCAAGAGTAGTGTATAATTTTATTATAAGTTTTTCCTGAGAACTTATATATTTCAAAGATATTATAGCTTAAATTTTATTGAGTGCAACAACATATTCTTCTACCCTGAAAAAATGCTGACTTTGATTTTTCAAAAATGAAAAATGAGTGCTTTTGATTGATTAATTTTTGTTTTAAAGGAATTTCTATTTCTTATTGTCAAAAATATTTGTTTTTTCTTTGATTTTATAGGAAATATTTGTCTTGAGCGGGAAAGTAACATAATATATCTCTAAAGATAAATGTTTTCCAAGAGATTTTTCCTCGTCTACACAAGATTATCCTTTTTGTATGGGAGTGTCGTAGAATACATAAATAATAATTAAGGAGGAATAGAAGAGAAGATAAAGTATAAACAAGGAAAATAAACTAAGTTTAAGTTATGTCACTGGAACTAGGGAGGAGAGACGGTGACTTATCATTATCATACCAAAAGATTTATCTGAATTCGTATATTATATTATTTTTTGTGGGTCAACGAAATAAAAATTGAAGTGGAAAAGTGAGAGAACAATATGAAAAGTGTGCCCATCACCCTGTTTCGTTCAAGTTATTTAAACTATCATATCAGAATCACTATCGTGGTGTCACAATTACTCAAATTATTTATCTTTCACTATTTTTTACCGCACACGGGACTCGAACCACCGACATTCAGGTTATGAGCACGCCGCGCAGCCTAATAGATCGAGTTAATACTGAGCCAAGAAGCGTGCAAGTAATACATATCTCGCAACTATCCCAGCTTCCAAAGGGATCAAGTTTTCAATAGGAAACATCAACTGTCATGTCATGAGACAAACCCTGTCTTCTCATGTCTGTTCATTCACATAAAGTTGAATATCGTATCATTCAAATCCCGTTTGTATTGTACGCATAAAGTCTACACATCAAAAGATATCAAACTAAACTTTTTTGATCTGAAAAATCTTCAACATTTTGCGTCAATTTTTTCTCCCTTAGAATATATAACTTTGAATAAATGTTGACATATTGAAGTTGTAGGGTGTAGGGGATGGGGTGATTCTTTTATATGTTTTCAAGTGCGATCATCAGTCCATTTTGCAATGTTTTCTCCCGCCCTGTCTGTATTTCTAATTTCCTCTTGTATTGAAACAAATAAAATGGTGTCGTTTATTTTCTAAGAGTGAGGGGAACTAATGAGGCTTATAAAAGTTTGTAGTGAAATTTCAATTAGAATATCGAGTTAAAATGGATAAGTATAAAAGAATTGTAATTTTTTTTAAACTCAATGCGCACCCTGAGACTTGTAAGGTCCTACCTAACCTCTCTCCAGTTATCACTGGTAAAGAGTGGTATAACAAACATTGAGAGTATAAGGGATAAGAAAATCGTATTTCTGAAAACTTTTAGAAGTGGGTCTATAAGTTAGATTTCCCCGTCGTCGGCGTCGTAACCGTTGGTTGGAAACCTTGAATTTTCGGTTGACCTACCGTAGGATTAATAGATGAAAAGACTTCAGCAGCCTGTGCTTCCCTAGCCTTGGCCATGACAATAGACAAAATGCTACAAAGGTCGGATTATGATAATCCATTTTTCTATTTGCTGCATTCGTCTGACGTTTTGAATTATGATTGCAAAAATAAATGAATGGATAACAAAAAAGCAGCACAAACTGGGACAGTGAAATGGATTGGAAAATGCTGTTCCAAGTGGTGCAAGGCAGTGCAAGTACTGTCGTGGCAGTGAGGGAGCGACGAGACAGGGAGGGAAAGTTAGAGGTAGAAAAGAGGATAAGAGAGTGGAATAAAAATTGCAGAAGAAGGGTTAATGGAAGGTGAAAGGGAAAGAAAATTGAAGGAAGGATGAGAAACGACAAGCAGAAAAGGTAAAATTAGTTTGAAGGATATTAGAGCCAGACCAGCAAGTAGAAGAAAAAAGTTTTGTACATAATATCCTTTGACGTAATCCACTAACCCTTTCTGCCCCGACGTTGATTTATTAATAAATTTTATTATTTGTTCGAAAAGGCAAGGGTTTGAATGCTACCATTGACGATTTTAGAATTGCTATTAAGAATTTTGACGTTTATTATTATTAGACAGACGTTTATTATTATTACATTTTAATGCTATAATTTTTCGGTAAAAAAAGTCTTTTTGAACAATGTCTAACCAGTTTTATGTATTTCTCTTTTGATTTCAGGTAAATATACGTATTATAAACAACCAAGTGTTCTCTGTCTTTTCAGACTTGAGACTGAGTTTGGGTAAGTTTTTTTTTCATTTTAATTCGGTACTTTGGACGAATAATTCTTTGATAGTAAGAAGCGGAACCGCAACATTTTAGACCGCCACAATGTACATTTAAGTATATCCGGCCGCCAGAATACATGAAAGTAAGTCGGTCCGCCAGAACAGATACTCAAAAGATTAGAGAGTTTCTCATTTATCAGATTTTCTCTCCCTACTCTCACTTCTTTGTCTGTCATAATTTAGCTGTGAAAATGACTCTCTGGCTGTCAGTAGACGGAAGATTTCCATTACCTTCTTTACCGGCAAATTGTACAAACTGACACATTTCACACTATAATAAACTTCAGAAAGTGACATATCTTCCTCCCTACTACTCGCTATCTTTCCCCAATTATTTCTCAATACAGGGTGGACGTTGTGAACATGTAATAAATCTATATAAAAAATAAATATGGAAAGTATAAACCAAAAAATGTGTTGTACTCCTCTATAACATGATTAACCTATGTTATAGAGTTTCTTAGTTTCTCGTATTTAAGCGTTGCTACAATGTAATTGAAAGTAATAATAAAAAATATGAAAGGTTCAAGAAAGATTGTCTGTAGGAACAGTACGACATCATGCAATGAATCTGATCTTTATTTTTTATAAATAGAAAACTTTCTCAAAAAAATCCATCTTTCAATGGAAAAAAACGAACAAAAATCATTAAAAACTGTATCAACACCATCTACCCCAAGTATTCTCTGTTTTTTAGAGATTTCAGTGACTCTCGGACGTATGAAAACTCAAGGTAATATCAAGTAATCTCATTACATTCAGCAGCGCCATGTGTTCGTTCTTGCTTCTTTGAACTTTTAGCTAACTTTAACATAAGTTGAGAAGTTTAGCAAGTCTAAATTTTATTAGCGAGCGCTGTCTGAGACGTGTCGCGGATAACGAGGTCAAAAGATACTTCTGATGAAACTACACAATGAGCTCGCAGCAAACTTTACCCTGAGGGTGGGTTAGCTGACTTCAACAATCGTTTGACTCTGGCTCAGGTCAGAGGTTATTGTGCCTTTGGTATCAACCAGTATATACTGGGTGGTGTGCTAGAAATATCACTTCCTATGAAATCTTTTTATTATTATTACTAGCGGGTTACACCCGCCGCTTCGCCAGCCCATCAAAACACACAACGCACACACACACCCACCCACACACACACACACACCACCCCACACCACACACCACACCACACACCACACACACACACCACCACACACACCACACAACCACACACACCACACCACACACACACACACACACACACACACACACACACACACCACACACACACACACACACCACACACACACACACACACCACACCACACCACCACACACACACACACACACACACACACCACACACACACACACCACACACACACACCACACACACCACACACACACACACACACACACACACACACACACACCAACAACACACACACACACACCATAAACACACACACACACACAACACACACCACACACCACACCACACCCACACACACACACCACACCCACACCACACACACACACACCACCACACACACACCACACACACACACACACAAAATGTCGTTTAGGTTTGAAAAAAAACCTGAATATTTTTTGTCGCCCATCTATTTTCTGGTCTTCCCCGGCGTAGCTCAAGAATGGCTCATCAGAATTTCGCGATCAATATGTCAAATTAAAGCCTAAACCCTTGCCTAAAACTTTCTCGCTCTGAGTTGATAGGTCGTCACTTCAATTTTCGAGAAAAAATGTCATTTAGGTCAAAAAACGTGAATATTTTACATGTTACCCATCCATTTTTTTACCTTACCCGGCGTAGCTCAAGAATGGCTCATCAGAATTTCGCGATCAATATGTCAAATGAAAGCCTAAACCCTTGCCTAAAACTTTCTCGCTCTAAGTTGATAGGTCGTCACTTCAAATTTCGAGAAAAAATGTCATTTAGGTCAAAAAACGTGAATATTTTACATGTTACCCATCCATTTTTTTACCTTACCCGGCGTAGCTCAAGAACGGCTCATCAGAAATTCGCGATCGATATGTCAATTGAAAGCTCAAACCCTTGCCTAAAACTTTCTCGCTTTGAGTTCATAGGTCGTCGCGACAAATTTCGAGAAAAAATGTCATTTATGTCAAAAAACGTGCATTTTTTTTGCGTCACCCATCCATTTTTATCCTTACTCATTGTAGCTTAACCTCAGGGAGATATAATCTAGCCAAGAAGAATTTCCTGATCCAAGCGGACCTATGTGCAAAATTTCAGGTTTCTCGGTCAAACGGTGTGGATTTGTATAAAGAACATACATACACACATACATACACACATACAGACAGCTTTCTTTTATAGATATAGATTATTATTATTATTATAGAAAGCTTTATTAGGTAGAACAAAAAATATATACAGTAGAATACAATGAAATATAAAGTAAAACAAAAAAATTAAGCAAATATACAAGAAAGAAAAAAAGAGAATGAAGTTAATTTTATACCTAAAGGGCGGGGTTATTGCCTGCATTAAAACATATTTCATATTTCCTACACTCAACAGTGTAGGAAATATGAAACTACTCATGCAGCGGTGATCGAATTGTCATTATACAGATGCCATCTGCCAACAGATGCCAAGAAATTGGCCTGTGCGTCAAAAATATCTCACTTGACACATTTCGAGAACAATAAAAAAACACTGCCAATTATGGACACAATACTTCCTCGTGATTGTTTCACATTGTGTACACGTGCGAATTTTGAGTTTTTATACTAAATTACTTCTATCTCCGAAACGGCTGTACCGATTTTCTTCAAATTTGTTTTATATGGTAGAAAACCGTTTTTTCTACATTATAAATTCTACAAAAAATTCTGTATCGGCAAGTCGTGGTTCTTATTTTTTGACTTTATTGTCCAAAATTTCGGATTTTCTTAAATATCAGAGTCAAATTATAATTAATTAAAAAGAAAATATAACAAGTCTGTGTAGAACATTAATATGCATATACATACAAAATTTCATCAAAATCGGGTGTACCGTTCACGAGATATAAGCATTTAAGTAAAAAGTTAGTGGTCAGGCGCATGGTCTCTTTCACCCAGAGCCGCTAGTACGAATTCAATGAATTTAAAATGGGACCATCTACAGAATGTCTCCTAGATGTTTACAAAATTTCATCAAAATCGGTCGAGTAGTTTCCGAGATTTGCGCGTTACAAGGAATCGTTTTAACAGACAGACAGACAGACAGACAGACAGACCGACAGACCGACAGACCGACAGACCGACAGACGGACACAAAACCAAATTTGCTCAGGAGGTTATGAAACGTCCAGAAATATGAAAAAAATTGAAATCGGAGCAAAAAAATATTTTTTTTTTACAAAAACGAACACAATACTTCCGATTTCTAATATTAGAAATTTCTCGGAAGTAAAATCAAATGTTTATGAACTCACAGAGACGTTGATGAGTGTATGCAATTTGTTTTGTTAATGACGGTTGTGATTTTCGGGAGACGTGTTGAATTTATTCAGTTAATTAACCTCATTAAAAGATATACTGTTTCAGAAATGCTAATGATCTTGCATCTTGATATGAAAGTAGGCGCTGACAAAATTTCCAGATGAATTGAAGTAGCTAGTAGCTACCGGCTGGAGTTCTTTTAATGCGGTGAATGTCAAAGTTCATGTCAGTACAGCCTTGTCAGCCTAGACTTGTAGGACCACGGGTATTGGACATGATTTAACCAGCTATTATATCTTATTGGTTATAAAATAATTGGTTCAGACTCTCGTGCCCTTTGGTTCAAAATCATTGGAACTAAAACTGTCAACCGTTAAGTACAACAAGCGTGATCCCCTTGATTTATGAGGCTCAGAGACGCACGATTTAGTTGATCATGATATACAGGGTGTACTGACTTTGGAGAATACCTTTTCTATCTCTTTACCTCTTGTTTCACTTTGTTTAAATTTTCCATACACCCTGTATTCATTGTTCAATTAAGCTAGACGTTATAATACTTGATGAGTATAGTATTGAGGTCATCAGCAAAGGTTTGTTTTGAATAGCACAGTAATACTCGCGAAGCTTTTGATGCTTGGAAGATTATAATCACACTTTGTTCAGAAAATTTGAATTCAACTTATATTAATCTCTTTCTCAGATTAAAACCGAGTAAATGTTTTAGCAGGATTGTTTTCAGTCCAAGTTTTCGGTCGATAAAAATTCGAAGATCAAATTTGTAGCGTAACGCAAAGGCTACCTCAGGTTCAGCATTACCATCTTCCTCACCTCCGTTCGTTTGTCTTCCTCCCTTTCTGTCTTTAACATTACCCTCCTTGATTCTCCCACACCTATTTTCTTGTCTTTCTCCTTTTCCTCTTTCTCTCTCTCAGGGATTTGGCCATGACTACTTGGCGAAGTGGGGTGCCCCACTGCAGGTTTCGCTTGTATGATGGGCTGAACCTGCCCTCAAGGTATATATGCATCTGTATCCGGAACACCCTGTAGAAGAAGTTTTTATTAAGATAAAGTATGTAAAATATTTAATTTAGGGTATTACATAAGCATTGGGAAATGTAATTTTTATTTTTATTAAAAAATAAAATATAAATAAATGATTTTTTCTAAATCAAAATCTCTCTCTTTCTCTCTCTCTCTCTCTCTTTCTCTCTCTCTTTCTCTCTCTCTCTCTCTCTCTCTCTCTCTCTCTCTCTCTCTCTCTCTTTTGTCCACGCTTTTTTCCAATCTTTCTTCTCTCCCTACTCATCCTCTTTGTCCAACTTCTACTCTCCCTCTTTCTCTCTCCTCCTCCTGCTCCTCAACCTGAAAACAAAAGCTTTTAAATGTTGAATTATCATTGGAGCGAATTCACAGATCCCTCAAGATGGCGGAGGAGTTGATGGATTAAGGTAGGTAGGGAAATGAAAATGAGCGACAGGAAAAACCGCCACAGAATTCAAACTGGAAAACGTGGAAAACTCGGAATGAAACTTAATGGAATTGAAAAACATTAACCCAGTTTAGCTGCCCGAACCCAACGAAGAAAGATAACTGGAGAATGATGGCATCCCCTTGTCATACACTTCTCTTTAGGCACAGAGTTACCGAGCTCTGTAACCTGGAGGTTGCTCGTTTGAATCAAGAAAAATGGAAAATTCAGTAAGGCTGATTTGAATTATTGCAACCTTAACACTTATGGGATAGGTAAAATTTAGTAGAACTTTCTTTCTAGGGTAACAATTTCTAGATTACACAATATATTTTTCTTTCTTGAATTCATGTTAACTCCAAAGATTCATGGCAAAATATGATTACATACATTAAATTTATCATATCTCTAGGGTTGGAAATTTATCATGAAGTGACTTCTCTTTATATTTTTTTCCCATGGCCAAACTAGAAGTAAGTAACACATGGCTATCCCCATCCCTTCTTCCTCTGCAATACCTTATCTCTACTCTTTACCTTGATGTTTTTCTCATGCTGGCTTTTATTTCATCCCGTTATATTTTCGCCTTTTACTTAGCATGAGTCCAGTAGTTCTCAAAATTTGCTCATGTCATCAAAACCTCCCAAAAATCCATCGAAATGTAAAAATCTTCCTATTCAAGAACCCCAAGACTTAATTCAATTAAATTTATTTTGAATTTTGAAGTATGACAATAGAGTTCCATTGTATGCAAAGTCTTTTAAAGTTTGTCTTTCGCGATTTGAATCCGTGCGCTAATATTATGAATAAAATTTGCTGATTTTTCTGGTATTTTGGTTACTCTAACGTTAATGGTAGAACTCGCAACCTCACATTGGGTATCGCTGATTAAAAGTTCCTCGCTTTCCATTATCGTTCCCTACTTGTTCCATGCTGCCGTCAATAAACTGATAGACTTTACACCCTAATTCCTTATGTTAGAAGAAGGTCGTAATTTACTCTTGACCTGGGTTACCTGTTTCCTCGCCCACTCTGCCCTAATATTTTCCATTGAGCCTAGTGAAGTGCTCGATAACTCAGATGCAAGTATGGGTTAAACTAAGAGCATTTTTGATAATTTTCTTTTCCGATTGTCTGTTTTGCATCTCTTTTCGGATTTTTTTTTTTATTAAATTTAATTCTAAAAAATAATATTTTAATTTCTTTACTCAATATCACGTAAAAACAATTAACTGGGGAGGTTTTCGCTTCATATTTTTTAGCCACTCAAGTAATTTCTGCCAGTACTGCTAGTCCTAGTGATTCTAGCCGTTAAGGCCGTGAATGGTATGATAGTAAACCATGCTACCTAGTTAGTCCTTGTTTTATAGATCCAAGAAAACAAAAAGATCATGTAGAGAGCTTAGAAAAACCTTGCTTTGCCATGTTTGGCAATTTTCTCACCACCGAAGTCATATTGCTTGTATGTGTTTAGCCATTAAGCGGAGAGTACCTTGCTCGAACCGCGAGCTCCATATTAAGTATCGTTATTTGCACATAGCGAAAGCTCAATGAAAAGTTCGGTTCGAACCATTTGTTATTCTTTTGTGTTTCCCAGTCGTAAAATGAATCAAGCGGCTATAGTTCACTTCACCGTCGTCGGTAGAACGGTAGCACGTACCAGTGGAACAAGGTTGCCACGAAATGTTTGCTCATTGAACAGGAAATTATCTACCACATATCTGTGAGCGGTGGCTAAATCTGTGGGTCTGTATACGAGAGGAAATTATCTACCATATATCTGTGAGTGGTGGCTAAATCTGTGGGTCTGGATAGGAGAGGAAATTTTCTACCACATATCTGTTAGCTTTGGCTAAAGCTGGTGGGTCTGGATAGGCGAGTGCTGTTAAGATCCTCAACAAAATTGTATATACTTCTTGGTTTTTTAGAAAGCGATGAGTAATCCTTGGCTAGTCACACCTCTTCATGAATATCGCAATAACTGAATAAAATTGAGTGCATATCTTAAGTTCATTACCGTGAGTCTAGTGATACCTGTATAATACTGAAGTAGCTATACAAATTTATCCACACTTATACTGTGTATTTTTCGAAAATTTCGAACAAATTGCTGATGGAAATGAGTTATTTTAATTTGTAATTTAACAGCAAAAATCTTGTTAACGCACCATACATATTGGAAAAATACTATTTCTGAAATTTTTCATTCTTGATAATATTTTTCTCAGTGGACACTAGTAACGGTTGATTGATCCTACCACATTTTGGTAATGGACCATTGCTTATAGTTTGGTCACCACTATTTCCACAGCATTGTTCTTATAAAAGAGATCTAATAGCCACATTTATTACCTAAACATGGCTAATGTAGTAATATGTCACATAAACCTGTGGCTTACTACTGAACGCAGAATGGTTGTGACCTCGCTCGGAATAGATGTTAACAAAGACTAGGAGACTTACGAGGAAACCTTGACAGAAAGAGAATTGGTAAGTCTCGGGTGACTGGTGGAAATGTACCGCCAGTATTTCAGTGTCAGGTGGAATGCTGGACAAATAGACACATTATGGCTCGTATATGATGACGGTTTTACATAATTGAAATGATCGCTATTTTTTTTAAAGTGTAACATTAATAATAATAATATCGCCTTATTTATACTGCCCGATTAGGACTATGAAGTCCCGTTATTCCAGCAGTTAGCCCAAGACTTATTATTATGTGGTAAAAGAGAGGATAACTTGTCATGTCCCGGCTGGGTTTCGAACCCGCGACCTCCGAAACATCTCGATTCCATGAGTGCCGCTTTTACCACTGAGCTACCGGGACAGACTTTAGACTATGCACCAAACGTGCTCAAGTCACTGTCATTCAAATTGTGGAAATTTTGAGTTCCAACTTCCGTCCTGTGTCTACTGAGAGTTCAACAGAAGAATTTTGCTGATTATCATTGTTTGAATCGTGCCAAATCCAAAATAACTATCGTTAAGCAGTTTCTTAGTGTTAGGTATACGTAATGAACACCTTGAAAATGAAAAGAGTTTTTTGTACATTATTGCTATTGCGAAAAAAAAAAATCATTTCATTTCAAGTCCCTGAATGTACATTTATAGTTATGTATCAGACTTGTACTAGAGACCTACAGTGTCAGGTTGGTTCTTCCCAATCATCAATGTCACTAGGGACTATTTATCAATCTCCAACAAGTGACTCATCATTTGAGACTAAATCATGGGATATCCTTTTCTCTATTGCATCATGACCTTATGACGATGATCCTTCAGAATGTCCTACCGTATTATTGGGTCACCCCCATTGAGTCGTCATGCTGTAATACTCTTCCCTGTCTATAGTGTCTAAGATGAAATGGGTAGTCTGTGTTTCTGTCGATCGCTAACTAGCGCATGGTTAATTGGTTATGGCTCTGGACTACTCCTCTGAAGTTAGACTTCTCCTCAGAAGTTATAGAAGATGTATTGTTTATAATATCATTCTTGTACAAATAAATAAAAGTATTCAATTCAATTCTATAATGTAAGTACTTCCTATTTTATCATCTAAAAACCCTAAACGTATGCTGTGTCAAATTATCACAGTTCTATTCAGCAAATATGAACACACTGATGTCCTTTATGCTTATGTATACAGTTATACGAGTAAATTGCCCATATTCAGTATATTAGTCACAAGTTCTATGTATCTATCAAGTATATGGGCGTATATGGGCGCAGCTTTTGAAAGTTGGAAGGGAACCCGTATTACGCTGCAGAGTGCTGCACTTGTCATTATTTATTAATGAAACACTAACACACTCATCATATGAATAAATAGGTGATAGTAAAACTGAAATATACCGGGGGGAATAGAGACTGCAAACTGACATGCAAGACTTGTTTAATTTTCGACTAATTTAATTATGAGTTCAATGAGTTGAATGTTCCATTTTGAGTAAAATAATAATAAAGTAAAATATTTTTACCTACTGACATCCAGGTTTTGTGACATGTATACTGATAAACCTGGATATAAAAGAATTTAAGAGATCGGAAGCTTGTTCTCTTATATCCAGGTTTCTGGTATAAAGGAGTTATTTTCCCTTATAGAGAGGTAAATTTGACCTGACATCCAGGTTTGACTGTATTGGAATGTACCTTCCCCAAAAAGCCGAACGTAAGTATTTTGTTCCAAATTATGTAGACTGTTACATTTCCTTGTAATATATTTTTATTTATAACAAGGTGTCATCTTCTCTCTTCATCGGAAGCACTGATACTATGCTTCCAGCATTGCCTCTTTGAGTGGCAATGCTGATTTGTTGAATTAGAAATTCACTGGACCTAGTGTTTCCAGTTTTTTCTATGAGCTTTTTTTTAATTTCTTTGACCCGATTTCCTTGTAAGTAGATGTATGTGGTTTCTATTTTGAAACATCAACATCATGCAGAACCTCAGTTTTACCTTTTTCCTGCCAAGGTCTTTTCATACTTATCTAATTTTATATAGTGAAATGACCAAAAAAATCCACATTCATCTTAGAAGCGAAATAAAATGGCTTAGGATGTTTCCTCTGCATACAAAAAAGAAAATGAAAGTAAAACAAATGATTTATTATTATTATGTCTACACTTGTGCTCATTTCTGTGTGTATTGCATCAGGTTGCCGGTGGAAAATTTCTTGCATAATGAGGCCAGCATATTCTGGGTGCTAATAGTTCTCTGGTGGCTTTCTTTCTCGCCACCCGGTCAATACATCAACTAGTCAGCAGATTGATTGAATCAACACAGCTCGGGTGTAACTCGCCGTCTATTTATAGACTCGCCCGGTGCAGATAAGTTAATGAGTAGATCCTCATCCTCTGGGTGCTAGTTCTCTGGTGGCTTTCTTCCTCGCCACCCGGTCAACACATCAACTAATATATTTGTCATCAACTAATATATATTTGTACAACACTAATACAACACATCAACTAATATATATTTGTCCAGGTATGTTCTGATATTCATGTACATCTAATACAACTTCTCACTTTTCTGTTTATACTGATTAAAATACAGAGGTTAGTTGATGTCATGGAAAGTCAGAACCATTACCTGCTGATGAGAGCAAATAAGCTCGAAACAGCTGTCCAGGTATGTTCTGATATTCATGTACATCTAATACATCTAATACAACTTCTCACTTTTCTGTTTATACTGATTTAATACTGAATAGTCAGCAGATTGAATCAGGACAGCTCGGGTGTAACTCGCCGTCTATTTATGGACTCGCCCGGTGCAGATAAGTTATTGATTTGATCCTCATCCTGTGGTGCTAGTTCTCTCGTGGCTTTCTTCCTCGCCACCCGGTCAACACATCGACTAGTCAGCAGATTGAATCAACACAGCTCGGGTGTAACTCGCCGTCTATTTATAGACTCGCCCGGTGCAGAGATAAGTTAATGATTTGATCCTCATCCTGATTTCTATACGCGTTCTCCGGCCCGTGGCTCGCCTGGTACTTTCTCCCGCTACCTCGCTGTAATATACCGGCTAAATCAGCCGTACCCAACCTTTTTGATCCGCGACCCCCTTCGGAGGGGGAAAAAAATCGCGACCCCAAAGATGAAAATGCCGTCTCGCACAGGTAGGTTGATGCAAATGGAATCAACTTTTGCACAGCAATTTTGTTCAAGAGTGTATATTCTCGTTGGGCTGAGATCCAGAATTCTTTCTCGCGACCCCCTGATTTAGCTTCGCGACCCCCCTGGGGGTCGCGACCCCTAGGTTGAGCACTGCTGGGCTAAATAATCAACTACCTCTCATATACTGGCTAAAGTAATCTGCCTCAGTGTTATGGTGGCTGAAGTAATCACGTGTCCATGTGTACTATCACTAGCATCGGACAACGTCAATGCAAATGAGAAGGCGCGCATACTTGTGGAACTAATACTTCAGCTCTTGTAATGGGCGCAGGCTGAATCCTCACTCCTACGAGTCCTGTGTAGTTCCATAAACATTATTTACAACTGCATATGTATAAATTACTCGTATGGATTATTATACTTTGGAGATAGTGAATGCAAAAAGCGTACATCTTAGTTTACCTTGACTACGTGTAATAGCAGTCCATCATATTTGACGAGAATCCGTAACCGAGCGTGTAGAAAAGTCGGGTCAGAGTCAAGGTTTCTGACTCTTGGGTGAAATAACTTTCATTAAAGCTACGTCTGAATTTGACTGACTTTACTATGAAAATTTCAGGGAGACAAACCTGCTAATTAGGGTTTCAAATTTCAGTCTAATGTGTGTAAATCATATCCGATTCACCCTGTTTTTATCTTTAAAACTTATGTACCTGTAGTAATCGTGACGTGCTCTTCAATACCTGAATTGGTGAGCATTACAATAAATGCCATTTTGTTTTCTAGCAATCCATTAGGGAAAAGTTCATTTGGAAACTTCAGTTTTGAAAATATAGGTATTTCAATGACTCACTATAACGAACTTTTATAGGTATTTCTGTGTTTTGGCACTTGTATCTTTAATTTAACTAGGGAATACTTAGTTTGGTTGGAGAACTGCCTTGCCTCGGTAAAGTTTACACTCAAGGTTAGTTTGTGTGTCAGATCCAACTGTTCAATTTTCTCTATGTTCGTAATCCAGTGGTAAATCCCACCATTATGTTGAAACTTCAAAAATTACAGAAACAAAACTGCTTTGCAAATAAAACAAATAGAACGCGGCAACCCTTCTGTTGCAGTGGTATCATACTAGCTTACCAGCAATAATAAACAATGGAAATCCCAACATTATTCATTAAGCTTTTGCGTACTGTTCATTTTGCTGACTAAACTTTTAAACTCAACTTGAACATTACAAGTGCGTCTTTATGGCTCTCTGAAGTTTCTGCTCTGAACTCATTTATCTATTTACGACAGTCATCTTACATATATCTGTATTATTATCTCAACGCAAAGACAGGATTTTTTTTATGTATAATAATAAACAATATTGTATACATGCACAATGCACATGTATGATCAATATTAGCCTCGTGAAGGTCTTTCCGACCACCAGTCTGGTAAAAAAATTAAGAGTCCGCCCACAGTTTTTGAGGAACTTTATTGTACGGTATGAAGGTGAAGTTTAACCTAGCACCTCAACACTAGACGATGATGGGACAGTAACAATACAGGGCTATTTATTTATTATGTACACTTAATTTTTTATACAAAACAATCAACACTAAATTATTAACAAGAAAAAAACTTATAAATATTAACAAAATAAAATATAAAAAAAAACATTATTTAAATTTACATAAATTTACGATTGTCTTGTAGTCCGGGGCGAAGTTGATGCCTTAGGCATTCTCTGGCCCCTTTTTTTTCATGCAAAAAAATAAAAATAAAACCCCAATTATTTCATGCATCATTCGCTTATTCCTATAGCAAGAGGGTGCTATTTCTACTAAAGTACCACCTAGACTTCCTATACGTATTCAGCGGCACTTGAAATACGTTCGAGTTTAAATAACTCAAGAGTTGGAAACAGAACATATTGACACTGTGCCCCAATTTTTGACTTGAGCCTCCTGTGTCAACTTATCTCCATAATTTTGAAAGTTATGATAATTTTCCTCCGTCAGCATCGTCAAAAATAATGTAACAGGCAGCCAATAGCGTAGGTATCCTCGCATATTTCATTCTCAAGTTCCTTCCTGCCAGGGCCGTGTGTACAAAAAATAAGAAGAGTTCCGGTGGGATTTATTTTTCCGGAGATGAGACAAATCCCTGTCTTTGCTTTATTATGTTAATTAACATATGACCCATGCAATCTGACTATGACCCATGCAATCTGGATAAAATATGAATATTTATATAATAATAATATCGCCTTATTTATACTGCCCGATTAAGACTATTAAGGTCCCATTATTCCAGCAGTAAGCCCAAGACATATTATTATGTGTTAAAAATCCCAAAATGGGAGGATAACTTGTCATGTCCCGACTGGGTTTCGAACCCACGACCTCTGGAATCTCTGGATTCACAGAGTGCCGTCTTTACCACTGAGCTACCGCGACAGATATACCTAAAAAATAACAAAGAAATGGACAAGAAACGCTTCTCGTTACTTTTGCGGCGCTTTTTTGCTTGGCCACCACGATGAATCCCTCGACAGTAGAGCCCAGGTACTCGTATCAGACCTGGGGAAGAAAACTCGTACACAGGCGCGGCCGGTGGGAAAATGTTTTGGGGATGCTGCCACATAAAACGGACTAAAATGGAATTTATAGAGTCGCTCTTTCAGTATCTGAAGAGTCTGAGTTTGTTTACCATGCTAATCATTACAATTATATTACAATACAATGTAAATCATGTTTGATGATTTACATTGTATTGGAGATAGGACTTGAGAAAATTACCTATTTTTCTTTTTCGTCTGGGGGTGCTGCAGTTCCGCAGCTCCTTAGCACCGGCCGCGCCTGCTCGTACATGAACTCTCCTCAAGTGGCCTGGCAGCCTGGCACCGCGAGTGAAGCCCCCGCCCCGGGATGAAACAGCTGAGAGGAGATGAAGAGGCTTTCCGTCAGAAGTTCAAGTGGCCCTCTCCTGGCTGTGTCACTTGACTTTCACTTGAAGCGATTGTAATTTTCTCTCTCATGAACAGAGGCACCTGAATGGCGAACACAGAGTAGAAGAGAAAGTGCGAGGAACTCTGTCAGAGTGAATTAGTGTTTTAAAAAAAGAAAAAAAAATGTAAAAAGGCACCTCCTTTGGGATTCGTTTCGATCAATATTGTTAACTTTTAACTTATTTTATCCATCTGATGAATCTTCTTGATTTAACTATTAATTTTAAACCCTGTGTTAAAATATTGGTATTGCTTGAAAGTACATCTATAATAAAAAGTGCAAGCACTTGGGTGCTTCATTTATTGAAATTTATTTTTAATTTTAATATACACATCTCGTATCGTTCCTCTAGTTTTGCTAAATATAATTCAATACTTTCCTAGTAAACTAGGGGTGAATCACTCTGCAATTTGAACATGAAGATGGACATTGTGAAAATTGTCCCAGGAGAAAGATGTACGGAGTCTTGGAGAATATTACCATAGACTCCGCAGAGCATGGACGTGATATCACCATTGTGATTGATGGCAAGGAGGAAATGTTAGTGACACGAAACAAAAGAAATTTGAAAGAGAAAGTCTTCTCTCTGTAATCAGCGTGGCGCGACCTGAATAGGAATGACACTAAAGTTTCGAGTGAAAATTTTGACAGTGAAACAATTAACGGTTTAAGCATCGTAGATTCTCATGGGTCTCCAGCCGTGTTAGGTCGAACAATAGGCGGAAGTCAGATGTCACAAGAATGGAAATCTGACTAGTTTTTAATATTTTGCAAACATGCGAAATGCATCAAAAGTTGATTTTTTTTACTTGGCTAAAAGTAAAACAAGCACGACATTGTAAGTCAGTCCGCGGAACTCATATTTTTTAGTATTTTTACCTGGTTAGGTATGATAGGAGGAAATTCAATTTGGAAAATATGAATAGAACCAAAGAAGCTTTCGTACGGTAGAGCACCAAGCCAATTCCGGCCTACACATGATGTTTGTATATTATTAGTATTATTACATTAACATTTCACTTTGTTTCTACCCCCTTGATTCAAGTTGATTCTGAGCGGCGATGCAGAGATGGAAATAACAGCGCCTCCACTAATTTCTTAAAGTTTTTGGAAACGATCCCTTTATTTCCTAACCTATTAGTCTCTTATTCCTCGCACAATCTCTTTTTAATCTTTGATTAATAATAATAAAAAGAATGTCTTAATCATTATCATTATAGCAATATGTCTTGTGTTTGCGCTTCACTCCAGTAATTTTCAGTTTCCTGTATGATGTACGTAGTTGTACAATACTGAATGCTTGTTATATTGTGTCGCGGTACTAATCATGGTGACAACCAACTAAGATCTCAGTGGTTCATAAATAATCAGTAGATCCTCCTGTTTTTAAATTTCACAGCGATGTATCCTACTTGTCAAAATCTAATAGAATGATGCTATAAAATTTCAAAAGAGGATTTGCTATAAAAATCCTCAATAAAATAAAAGAAAGCATTTCGTCATCGGAAATTACAAAATCGGACACTTAGCTGGAACAGTGTTTTGAAATTTTCTTACTTTTTAATACAACACCGTGATATGAAAACTTGTTTGGTGGTGGTCGATTGATTTCGGCGATAGTCTGGTACACCAGGTAGCGTAGGGATTCGTTGGTACTAATCCCACCCAATGCAATAAATAATTTATTCTCACACCGACCTCAGTAGCTTGATCAGTAAGGCGGCGGACTTGTAACCTGGAGGTTGGTGGTTCAACTCCCGGTTTCAGCATAGATTTAGTAATTGAGTTTGAGTAGTTGTGATATCACGAAAGTGATTAACACAAATATGATAACTTTTTTTTAAATTTATTCTTACATATTAGTATGGGAACTAACATGGCAGTAGAGGAAATAAGTGTCCATTTTGTTATTATTTGTACAGTCAGAATGTGGTTTCAAAAAGTTTCTTCAAATGTCAAGGTACAGTCCTGTGGTTTGCCCATTCCAAGCATAGTGTTTTAAACCATGAAATTCAGCTCGATAAGTTTGTGAACCCGCTATTGTCTGACAGGAGCGACTGTTACTAATTCATTCGATTTTCCTCTCGCTTCTGCCTAGTTTTCCGCATATTGTTTCTCTTTGAAGATGAACAATTGCCGCCGGTGGTGTCGACGGAATTTATCGTATGGGTCAAATAGTGTACATTGTACAGTCAATGGTAAAACAATGGAATTGTTTTTTTACACAATTATTTTCAAGGCTTTTGTTGAGACTATTCCAAATACTTGGTGAAAAGTTAAATAGATTTTTTTGTGGTAGATAGAAGTGCTTTGTTTTTTTTTATCGTCTGCAATTTTACGTAGCCCCAACACTTTGCCAACAGTTTCAATGTACATTGGTGTTCTTACGATCATGATAATACCTACTTATACTATACAGTATACATATTATGAGTGACAACCATAAGAAAGTCAGACTTTTCTGAGAGTAGGTAGTTTGAAATAAATTTCAAGTGAAAGATCACAAATTTCAGATAAAAATTACTCAGTTTTAATTCATTGCTACCGTGCACTAAACCTTCATAGAAAACAACATCTTTTCTTTATTTATTTTTATGATTTATTATTCTAATGCTGTGCTGCAACTACTGTCATGCTATTGCATTTGTAAATGAACCTTGTTTCATAACACGAGAGAAAATGTCACTTTATGATTCATGTTTCAAAATTAGCAACTAAATATTCTCACAAACCATAATGACATATTCTTTTTATCTGATTTCAGGTAAGAAGTTCTTAAAGTACAGCAGCGTATTATCTTCAAAGGTAATGTCATGTAAGTATCTGAGCAAATGAATATGTAAGCATTTGAACATTACAACTTCCTAATCTACTCACTTCTGATTCACAACATAGACATTCTATCGACTCAACAAAACTCAAGATGAAGAAAACCCCCAGGGTATAAATTCTCGTTGTGGGGAAAAAATCGTGTAGAAATTTCCTCTCCCACTCTTGTACTTCTAGGATCTTCATCCCCAAGCCCGCCTACTTCAGTCACTTTGTTCTTCAAAATCATTGACCCAAAAAAGGATGAGTTTTTTCTTCATTATATGTATTATCTCTCTTTTTATCTCTTACTCACCCACTCACTCTTTCTTCTCTTTCCTCACCCTCTATTTTTCAAATTCTGAATATCTCCCTTTCTCGTCCATTCTCCAAAAAGCTTGAGTCTCCATACGACATATTTAGGTTATAGTATACACCCTCGCTATACCTATCTCTCATGGCTCGCATGATCTTGTAATAAAATTTTAAGCCCAACATTATATCTTTCTGTTTCTCAAGCTTATTTTCCGGCCTGTTTGCTCTCTACAAGTGTAATTCCTTTTTGGCTCATCTTTTACAGTGATTCCAGAAGGCCTAAGCTTTTAGTGTCCTATACATAAATACTGCTCCTAACTCGTGTGACGTCATAATTATAGGTATACGTACACCAATAAATGAATTTTGAATTGAATTGAATAAAATAGTTCTTTTTATTTGTACAATAATAATATTTCTTAATATTATCTCCTAAGCTTATGCAAACTTCTGAGGAGATATTGCTCATCCTCTCTAAGTTAACTCTTATCTAATTACGTGTATGAAAGTTCTATATTAATGTGATGGTTGTATAACACTTATGTATAATAACATTCCTTATTTTTTATGTAAATAATTTTTGTTTAACTCTTTTCTTAACCACATTGATATTCTTTTCATCTAAAAAATCAGAACAGTATTGGTCTAATAATGTCGGTATTTTATATGCTAATGTCCTTTCCCCGTACTTATTATTCGGAAAGTAATTTTTCGAATTTCTTTTTGTGGCGAAGGTTGTAATCCACTCCTGTTATTTTTCGAAATTCTTCTTCATAATAATTATGACATATATTTATGAGTGTTGACAGTTGTACAGGGGACATTAGTTGAAGATCAATTTTTTTTCTTTAAATAGAAATGTCTGTATTTTTTTCTGGATGGAATTTAAAGGATTCAGAACATATCCAGGGGCAAAAGTATAAATAGTTACTCCATATCTTAAAAGGGATTCTACTAAGGAAAAGTATATTGTTTTTTTAGTTGACATTGGCAAACAGTCAGCATCGATTCTGTTAAAACTATAATGTAGAATTCTAAGTTTTTTACACAATTGCAATACATGTTCTTTCATTTTGAAATCATTTTCTACTATCATTCCTAAATATTTTGCTTTATTAGTATATTCTAGTGGATACAGGTGCATGACTTGTTATAATTATTATTTAATGTTTCTAAGCATCTTCTAGTGTGACAGTGGATCTTATTTATTGTTACAGGTATTCTTTTAATAGGCCTTAGAGACATTACTTCAGTTTTTTTATTATTGAGGAAAATAGAATTATTGTAAAAATACCTTTGTATATTTATTAAGTCAGTTTGCGCATTTTCAACAGCAATATTGGGATCACTATGTATTGAAATTAAACATGAATCGTCGGCAAACATTCTGAGGTGGCTTTTCATGTCTAGATATTTAATGTCATATGTGTAAATGTTGTACCAGGTGGGGGAATTTACCCCCCCCCCTGAATAAGGCCGTGTTCGACTGATTCTTTATTACTTTTGGTTGAACCAATTTTTGTAATTTGTTTTCTGTCTGTAAAGTAGTTGTTGAAGATCGGGTGAATAATACCTATGTCTTTGAGACTTTGGTTAGACTGTGAAATTAAAGGGACTCTTTAATCTCATTCTAGCAGGATAAACAGAGTTTTGTATTGTATTGAATTGTGACTCTTTAGTATCATTCTTGCAGGATAAGCAGATTCGAGTATTGTATTTTATTGTATTGTATACATAGAGACAGACGACCCAGTACGTGTACTTGGAATGTCAAAATCAAACAGACCAAATAATTTGAATAAGGAACGTGCTCTGAGACCCGGGACACTCCTTCCTAATGTCAAGATTTAGTATATCAAGTCCCACGTCGTAAAGATAATATTGTGTTTGACGTGTTCGCTAGGTTACCAAGGTGTCGAGACTGAAGATCGAATCATGTTATAGAAATTGGTCTCGCCGAGTGACCAACTCACTGAGTTAATGTGGTGTGAATTCGGGGTCAAGAGCTCTCTCCAAGGAAATGGGAGTGAATTCCACGTCAGTCGATACGTGTCGTATCATTGACTAGGCAAGACTTGAGAGGTTTTGTTTTTTCAATTTCACCGCTTTAGTAATGTTCATAAACGTTTCTTTCTTTAAGTAGATTATCATTTTTCTCCTCGTGTCTTTTATAATTTTTCTACATAGTACCCCAGTATTTCCCATTTGAGGGCAGCCATAAGAACTTGGCCAGAAGTCCTGAACTTATCATTAGCTACCTGTGCACTGTGCAGTATACTCAGCGTACTGTGATGCAGGCCAAGCGATTACCGTGAGTTGGTTTTTCACGATGTTGTCTTTCTAAATCGCAAAGAAATCCAATGAGTTCTTCTTCAGTTGAGTCATGGTCACAGTTCACTCAGCTCTACATACGTGCACAGACAATTAGCCACCAGTACGAGTACTTACAATTCCTTGTTGACAATCTGAAAGGCAACGGTACATTTCTAATAGAACAATCTCACGCGAAACCAGCAGTCTTGTTGAGACAATCAGAGTACAAAGTCATGGTACACTCATGTCATACACATTACACCGGTACCAACTATCGGTAGTTAAACCGGTGACCTGTGAAAAAACCGTTGCTATCTTGAAACAATGTACGTACATACATATTTTGTGTTTTAATTATTGAACTGTCATTGCGTTTCCATCCGTTTGTCTTTCTCTCCCCCCGTCGTCCCGCAAAATTACCCCGGAAAAGACAATATTTGAAGAAAACAATGGCCCTATTCTGTGGTGTGAACGGGCGAGAACAATAGGACCACAAGACAATGGCAGGCGAAAAAAGAAAGACTCAAGATGTCTTGTATTAATATGAAATATGATGGGAAATATTGTTCTTGCCTGTTATGTAGACATAGTAGACTATAGTAAACGTTCGACGTTGTGACATTAGAGCTATCAGGGGCGGTGCTGACGATGCTGTGGAGGTGAAATGACATCTAATCCTCCTGCTCTCTCTGGAGGCAAGGGGCAGTGACTTAATTCAGTCGTCCTCATTCTCTCATCTCTTGGTGGTTCAATAAAATTGATGAGGACCAACACAACATATATAAGGAAAACAAAAAAAAATCCCAGAAATCTTTTTAATTAATTCTTCATCTGCCACTCCTTTTGTGATAATTCTGTATTGTAATCGTCATACATACAATATTGACCATTACCTCTTTCAAGGGAACTCACCTTACATTAGTCTCTAGATAATTGCTACATATTACAAGGAATCGATAATGCAATAAATACAGCTTTGCCAGGATTTGCAGGCTAATGTGTTCCTGGAATTGCGTAGACACGGGTAACCTGATTCTGATCAGTGTAATGAAGAGAAGATCTGTTATGATAATTATCAGGACTCGGTCTTGTTCGGATATCAGCTACTTACCGTTCTTGTGACGTGCTATGTAACACGTTCGATTCTCGTTACGAGCAATTAGTTCCAGAATTACAGTCAATAATTATCGAGCTTGGATCACCACTTGGAATATAAGTACTCACCTCATCGCACAAGTATAACATAAGGTGATTAGGCCCCTTGATAGATAGACCTTATGCAATGTGATGCTCCAGAATTTTATCTCCAGAATACAGTTCCTTAGTTTCAGTCTTATCGGTCATTTATATTTGACCCAATATGAGAGACACGGGTATTGAACCCGCATGTCTTCTGCACCTAGTCGTGATACTACTGAGTTATGGAGATGACTGTTTTTGGTCTTTATGGTGTTTCGTGGACGATGTTTAGTCGTTCTTTCGTTCAACTTGAGCTATGATCCTTCAGGATGTGCTCAATATGAACCACTCCACCTTATTCCATGTTCCTTCAGGATACACCTAAGAACCACCTCACGGTTTTTGCGAAATTACAGTTATTAAAATAGTCGTGAACAAGAGAAGCTCGCAGGCTCAATGCCACACAACTGAGATTCCGAAATGATTATTTATGATTGCTCCGGCTGAAACGGATTGTGGATGTTCAATTAAAAAATTGTCTGACTAATTGAAGGACAAAATGCGCGACTTCTGAATAGGCTCAACCAGTGTGAAGAGAATGCTGGCAGGAAATTCGTCCAGTGTCTGGAATCTGGAATGCTCAGATGAATATTGTTATTGTTCAAATGAAATGAGAATTGTTACTGTGGCGCTGGTAAAGAAATCTTAATAAGATTTCCCTGCCGAGTGGTCGCCGAACATCTCTGAAGGGCATTGGAAGGAAATCAAAGAAATAGCGGTTCTCAAGTGCCTCAGTTTCAATTATTATATTGCAGTCCTAAAATAATCAGAATGATATATCATGCTCTAGTACAATCTCTTTTACAGTATGGAATATGTACATGGGGTGGTGCATACGATAATACCCTTAACCCACTAAGACGGACACAAAACATTTTACTTAGAATCATACTTAAAAAAGACAGACTCTTCCACTCAAACACACTTTATGAAATACTAGACGTACTAAACTTACAAAAAATATACCACTACAAATTGACAATTTATTCAATTAAATATGAAAACCTCTGGGACTTGAACCTAAATACTTACAACACTAGACAATATGGACAAATACAAATACAACGAACAAATAAATCACTGACAAGAAGACATTTCATTCACAGAGGACAGATACTTTTCAATAAAATACCACCTGACATCAAAATTTACAAAGATTTACCGGTACTTTTAAAGCAGAAAACTAAAGAATGGATTAAAAGTACAAATATATCATTTTAAAATAATCCTCATCAGCATTTATAATTTACTGCATTTTTTTTTTTTTTTTCTTCTTCATTTTCTTTAGTCCCTAATTTATACTTATTCTGTGATATAATTCCTCTCTCACTCATTGTTAATTTTGTTATACCTACATTTTGATTATGTCATTTTTTCATTTAATTTCTTCTTACATTTAATTTTATCCAATTTCCTTTATTAGCATTCTCTAATGTTTTTGAAATTTTTTAACGTTATTTTGTTATTGTTTTTTATTGATACTCTTTTTATTATTTTCATTGTTATATTTTTTCCAATTCTTATTAGTTTCAAATTTTAATTATTTAAGCCTCTTTTTTTATAGAAATAGACCCAAACACCAGCTTTTGTTGAAATGGGTCTATTAAACTCTTTATTTTTCTAGGTACATATTTTATTAATTCTTTATATTATGTTCATTTATTCTTAATTGCTTGTACCATATTTAAAACAAAATATATTATATATTTGAGTATGTTAAAAAAAAAAAAAAAAAAATTATGTCCAAGAAGCATGAGAGATTGAAAAATAATGTTCAATGTTTCTTATTTACGGATGTTGTTTTTGCTTGAAAATTAGCTCTTTGATGGAACTTTTGTTTGTGTGATCTTTAAATGGTCTTCTTAACTCTTCAAGATCGCTAACTCTTCCTGGAGTTGTGATGTGATAATTTTTGGGTCTTATTAATATGGGTGTTGTTAGTGAATATAAAATACGGTCTTGTCTGGAGTACATATTTACTTTGTAAAAAAAGGCAAATAAAACAATTATATCTTATTTTTTTTTTTCCTAATCATTGATTTATATTTGTTTTGAAATGCACCATTATGATGTTTACTATAACTACATTCTTCTATTGCTAAGTTCTAAGAATATCGAGGACTTGCTCTTCTATCTTCCAAGGTTGATCTAATCACAGATTGTGTAGCACTGATTTATCGGCACAATGATCTGTGATCAACTTCTCTATCTAATGGAAGAAATGACTGTGTACTTGATGTTGCAGATCACTAATGATGATCATTTCTAGCTGAGGGATATCGGATTACGAACTCATTGTTAGTAACAAATTGAGATAATTAATCGAACGAATGAAGAGAATAATCAGCTTAACCTTTACTTGCTCCTTGTGAACAGTTTGAATCTGATCTGAAATAATTAGATGAAAATTACTGGTTTTGGTACAAGAAAAGTAGGAAAGGTCAACCCAACTCTCTGTTGGTTGTTTTCATGCTTGCTATAAGGAGAAGAAAAACTAATAGGAGGATGAGATGGGAAGGAAAAAGCAATTCTTTATTCTTCTTTCATGTTCAGAGAGAAACGGAAAGGAAAGAAAACAAAGGGCATGTCATATGTCAGTCTAATGTCCACTCTCACCCCTCCTCACATTGCTGAGCAGAACATTAGCGTTATAACGTCAGTGTCGACATGAGGATTGAAAAAAAAACACAGAAGCCGTTAAAGAGACTTTTAATCACATCATTCACACACATGTACATATTTATACATATTTTCTCTTGTATGTTGAATATACGCTATGAAAAGCTTTAGCGTTAGCCTGCTCGATATTGGATACAATTCCTCAGTGTAAAACTCATGTGTGCATCACAAAACAAATTTACACTAGTAAACTGACCAGTACATTTTTTAAGGTCGAAAATTTTACTGTTGCCAGCTCTTTCTCAGAGCTCCTTGTGAGATAAGAGTCCAACTTGAAATTCCTAAATTAACAGTAACATCTGTTATTTATTTGTTGACTGCGTAGGTAGCACTAGCAGTAACACCATACTCAGATCTGCACGTTAGAGTAAATTGTTCTTACGCAATCTCCATTCTTTTTTATGCAAATGACGCGTCGTATAATACGACCTCCTAATATCTTACACTATTATGGTAATAGCTAATTCTTTTGTTATTGTGTTTTTTGCCTCCATTATCATATTTGTTATTCGCTACCAGGCTTTACACTGTAGCACTCCTTTTATATTTCCCATAGGTTCACTATTCGCAGCCATAGCACACACAATTGTTCCTATTGTCGTTATGATATTTTCCTCAGTAATGATTTCTTGTCTATTGTGTAAAAAATCCTGAAACTCAGTCCTCTGAGATGTCAATGTCTGTCTAGTAAGTATCATGGTTGTGCAATGTTTGTTGTCTATGTATCGGTTGTTGTTAACTTCATACATTTTTTTGTCTGTTGCAATATCCATTACTTTGTATGTAGTGCTATCTACACTAAGCAAAACAAAATAGGGGCCACCTGTATTTTCTAAGATCATCGTGTATAGTACACCTTGGATTGAAAGTTTATTCTTGTTATCTTACTTATCTTGTTAATTAGACGTTCAGGTATGAATTGTGACCCTAACTTGAATAAATGGCATGAGGTAAATATCATTATTTGAGATAATAATCAAAACAGTTAATATTCCTATCTCGAACGGTTTGGTTGATTACATTTTTATTTTTTCTCAATAACTTTTCCTCTTGATTTAAAGTCACTTTTAGTGTTTCTTATCGATATGCCGAGGGTTCGACAATATTTAGGTCAAGAATTGCGTATCAGAGCCGTAACTCTACTTAAAGAGGGCCTTTCTCAGCGGAGTGTGGCCAACAGGCTTCAAGTGTCACGGCGAGCCATTCAAAATCCATGGAGTCGTTACCAAGAGACTAGAAATTTATCAAGAAGACCAGGAAGTGGGAGACAGCGCTAAACCACGGTAAGAGAAGACCGATTTATAGCCAGGACAGTCCTGCAGGAACGGTTCACATCCGGCCCCCGCGTACAAATGTACCTCCAGGAGTACTCGAACACAGTTGTAAGTGCTCAAACTATTCACAATAGATTGAGAGAGGTACAAATTCACTCTAGGAGAAAAGTTCGTAAACCTAAACTTAGTTCTGGACACCGCGCTGCAAGATTAAGGTGGGCTAGAGAACACCTGCACTGGACTGATGAGGAATGGAAGTGTGTACTCTTCTCGGATGAATGTAAAGTGAAATTTGAAAGCGACGATAGACGTATTTGAGTGTTCCGATGCTCAGGAGAGAAGTTTCAGAGCTCTTGTAATCATGAAGCAGATCCTCAATGGGGACCAAGTGTTATGGTGTGGGGTGGCATCAGTAACAGAGGGAAAACCGATTTGGTTTTCCTTGTTGACGAAACGGTAACCTCTCAACTTTGTGTGGATAATGTCATCGTTCCCCATGTGCTTCCATTTAGCGAAAGAACCGGGCCCAACTTTATCTTCATGCATGATAATGCCCGCCCCCGTACGGCAAGAGCCACTGTTGAGGTATTTCAAGCAGCGGGGATCACAGTTCTCGGCTGGCCAGCGATAAGCCCAGACTTCAATCCTATTGAACATGCATGGGATTACCTTAAGAGGGAGATTAAAACCCTAAAAGACCAGATCCAGACTCAAGATCAGCTCATGGAGGCGTTAACAGCTGCATGGAACAGGATTCCGGAAGAGCGCATCCATGTACTCATCCAAAGCATGCCAAGAAGAGTCCAGTCATGTGTAACACATCGTGGAGGTCACACTCGGTACTAAGGAGCCGATAAATTTCAATTCCTTCTTGGTATGCTGTTGTGATGGTTAAACAAGCGTCTTAACTTTTATTCTCAAGTTTGTTCTAAAACGACCATTTTCAAAAAATAAATAAAAATCTTGAATTTTTTTAATAAAAACTCGTTTGTTTTTATCGAAATAGTTAGAGAAAAATGTATTGGAGTAATTTCAACCTTTTATTTCATATTTAAACCTATACATTTGAAGTAGTAGGTCCGAATCTCTAAAAATACTTGTGGCCCTTATTTTGTTTTGCTTAGTGTATAATTCTATATACATAACACTATTCTCTTGATTTTGTTTTCTAACTTTTTTTCATTCCAAATATCGAGGGTGTGGATTTTATCTGTTCCTCAGGAAATTAATTCTGAGGAATTGATAAAATTACCATATTTAATTTGCTGAGTGAACTTAATTTATTGTTCCATTTTCAATCAGAGATTCTTTTGTAAAATTGTTTGATTTTCTTCAAATGTGAGAACAAACCCAATGCATGCCTTCTTGGCCCTCAATCCTCATTATCACAAGATTTTAACGCAAATTTTCTTAAATTTACATTGCTTTGGGCTGGGGATAAGGATTTATTGTCCGTTCAAGTACTCAGCTTATTGATGCCGCCAATATATAAGGAGGCTTTCTTTTTATCTGGGGGGCAATTTAGAGATAAGAAAATAAAAAGCGTAAGAAGCGCTGAGATAGTTTCTTAACTGCTTTAGCTCCCGCTCGAGAAGAGTGCTTTCGCAATTTATTGCTTTCTCAATTTCATTACGCTTTTCTTTTCAAGACTTCCAGCTTCCACCACAGACAGTACCAAAAGTTTTGTTTGAAAAGAGATGCTTCTAGTTCTTTTTAAAATGTTAATCAGTATAATGTTGTAATATTTATAACACTATCTTGTTGTTAGTGGCATTCCAAATCTAAGGCCTGTAAAATTAAATACACAAGAGAGTTTGCTTGAAGAAACACTGTTTCCATTTAGCACTGTACAAATCTGTACATAATACATGCATAGTAGATTGTATTTTTCATGGCTAAGAGGAGGAAAGTTATCTTTTTCTATGTAAAAGAAGCAAAACTTTCCTTCAAAAACTATCTCATACTCGTATTACAAAATGCATCTTACTTTTCCTTCCATGAGAAAATATCTTTCTACATATTTCCATGTCGCGCCATATGAAGTAAATTCTGGGCCACGGTGTGCTTTTGATATTGTTTACTGTCTCTCTCTTCCTCATGCTTCTTGTGTCTATATTCTTAACATTCTACCCTCTCTCACCTCTCTGTTGCTCTGCAATGCATGTCGCACAGCTTCGTGTTCGTGCGTCTCAGCCTTTAGGTGATAAAAATCTCGCTTCAATTTCGTCTAATTTTAACTAGAAAATCGAGTTCTAACGTGAGGAACGTTGAAAATATCATAGAAAATAGTGTATAATACGGTGGTATATGTAGGGCGGTGTCGAGATTTATGATCATAGATGGCGTTTGGGGGAAGAGAACTAAGAGGAGGGGGGGGGGGGGGGGGGGGGTGGAGCACATGGTAGAAAATTGAAAGCTCGAGCGGAGATAAGTTCATAATTTGTGAGAAATTTTTAGAGCGTGCAAGGAATGGAGGAGAGCTTAATTTTTAAATTTCGCCGTCAAAACCAAAAGTTTGTATACGTTCACATTAGGAAATTACAAACCCTGGCCCCAACCTATATTCTACACACACTTTGTCCCTCTCTTACCTCTCACCCCCTACCTTTCTTTAGTTTTTGCCATGTTAAGCATTAAAAAATGCATGGTCACAGCATTAACTTAGACATTATAGTTCTCTTAGTTTTAATGAAAATTTGCTTGGGTTTGTTTTTGTAAGGTAGATTTAGAAAGGATTTAGATATTATCATTATGAAGTGGTTGCTCTTTCTGTAAGTGGATAATTTATAAAATAAAAATAATAATACACTTTAGTGAAATATAACCACCAGGCGAGGTTAATTTTCCACCACCTAACCATCTGACTTCTCAGAGTCTCATTATTATGTATTATGTGGTCACAAAATGTTCGTGACCTCATTTACTTTTACAATGATAAAACAGGAGGTAACTGAGAAAATTTGAATTTATGCGTTCAGTGCTCAGAAAATGGACTTACATAATTATGTTTTTAGCAATAAGTGACTTTGGAAACAATGTTCGAATGTATTAAAACAATACCCCCATTAAATTATATGTAACCGCTTTGGACCTAAAAATTGTAATAGACCTATTATAGCTATATTTTTCTTGCCCTATCTCCTGTCAGACCAAGCTGTTCTTAGTCCTCACGATGAAGCGTTAGGTGAGGCAATATTTACATTAGTTTTTTTTATTACCGAGATGTCCTGGCTCCTATTGACTCACGCTTCAATGGGAATACTCAAGATAGATAATGTTTGAACTCTGGTGAACTCCCCGATATTACTTTCGACCGAAAGTATTCAGAGGTGTGGGCAGATGAACAATGGGTATTAATACCTTCTGATACGAAGGTGTTGGCTAGATTAAAACTATCCTCATTGTCACTATCCTAATGGAATGGATTGATGAAGTCAATGTCCACGTTCATAGAAAAGGATGAACGTTTTCAAGTTCTTATCAGAGACTTTAATGGACCAAAAATATAAAAAGGATACTCTCTGAATTTGAAATAATATGTAGATGACAGGGGATTCTTAATCATACAAGTTATACTTCCGAGTAAGTAAATATTTTTTGCTGAAATACTTTTACGAAATGCTGTCTGTACTTTTTCTCGACAAACATGTTAGTGTTTAGCCCGGTTAAATAGTGATAGCATATAGCTTTATTGTAGGTACCTATATTTATTTATGAGGCAATATATGATTTTTCAAAGAGATAAAATGGAATATGCCTTGTAGGTCATGTGTGAACAAATTAATTAAAACGATCAATATTTTAAAAAATTTAAACGTGAAATTTAACATTCTGTGCTGTTTGTATGTTGTTAATATTTTCGTGTTGGTTCATCTAAACATTATAAACAAATAATATATCATTAAGATGAACATGATAGATTAGGAGTTAGTACTTAGTTTTACTTATTGTTTTTTAGTGATTTGATCGATATGAATATTTATACATTTGAAAAAATTCTTCTTCTTCTCTATTTTAATTATGAATTGAAAATATCGTTTCAGTAATGATCAACGTCTTCATCATGGTAGAACAACAGAAAATGTTCTTGGATATTGGAGGTCAAAGTTTGATTACTAAAAAAAAACCTCTTTTTAACATTTTTGCTATTTCCCGAGTTATTTAGAATGACAATTCAACACTTCAGCTCTATAGAATCTTACATTGTGATAATGTTAGCACATTTTCCATATACAGAAAGCACTCGGTGAGGTTATTTCTTATAGAAATGAGAAAAAAATCCTGCATTAACTGAAACTCGAACTCAGGACTGCCCGCCCACAGAAGTCTGCTCACCAGTCGAGCCCATCAGTGGCCCACACATTGCATTTACATTCATTTCAAATTCCCGAGCTGCATTGAAATGGTATTGCTGGCATGAAGTTTACTAAAATATATGAGAGGTACCTTACTTATGTATATTTATACCAGTACCAGGGTGAGCAGTGACAATTCTAACTTGGTCAACATCATTATAATTATGATTGTTCCTCTTGAGCTGCAAAACAAGCAGAATTTTGACCACAAATATTTAGCAAAACACAAATAGCTATTCTGAGTGCACTTAAAATGTTCTGTGGAAAAAGAGAGATGATATTTTATCATATCGAGCAGAGGCAATACCACTCAAGCACTAAAATTGTGGCCTAATGGGACCCCTGTCTTTGCTCTCTCATGGTACACACTTCCATATAATATGCTATTTTATAGACACGACCTCAAATTGAGAAATTCAACAAATAAAAATCCTATAGACGTTATGGAACGAATTACGTAAAATTCTTCTTTTTGTATTTCCTTTAGGTTTTGTACCGTGATTTTAATGATAGTGCTGAAAAGTAAATTAAAAGCCACCGATATTAAATTTACGGTATGTTACGTTAGGTAATGTTTAGGCAGATGCAAGGACTATAAATAAAGTGATGCTGAAGAATGTCGAAAGCATATTGGCGTAAGCAGCGAAATAAGGTTGTAAAGCCCTGAGCTTCTATGAAGGGATTTCCATTTGTATTCTTCCCTATTAAAGGCTTTGGGTAGAAGTGAGCATGTTGCTCAAATTCATTTAATTTATACGGCACACCTTTTTGACACATTTTCAATACGAGCTCGTTGGAAAGGATGCTTTCTGCTGGAGTGGTAGCGAGGCCGCAGTGACAGTTCCCAGTGATTAATCGAAAATCCATAAACAGTGCCGCCACATGCCTGCTCCCACTGTCACTCCTCTGGTGGTACCTGATGTGGTTTTGTTGAAGCATTTTTTTTGGCTCAGTATATCGCAGTTAGCAGGTGGTCTATGAAAATAATCAGTTGAATTCAATTTGCCATAAAATAATGCCTAATATTTTAATTGACTTCTACATAACCCGGACGATGACGACTGAAATATCGATTTAAAATTTGCATATTTACTTTTGTTCCATCTTTTATTTTAAGTAGTATGTAGTAATTGTAGTATGCCTAGTTTATAATAATTATACACCTCTCTCCTCGCTGGTACACGGCCGTATGCCGTTAAAAAATGGTACATACTAAGTGTATTACAATGGATTCAAAGGACATACTTATGTAGTCTTTTGTAAATCCTTTCTAATTTTTAAAAGAAGGAAGAAGGCTAAATAAGGGTAGAAGTACTCAAGGAAATATATTAATAGGTACTGACGTCACAGTCAGTTGGTGTACACGAGTCTTTGTTATAATGGCGCATGAATTATGGAAATGTGCTCTTCTGACTTCCAGCATTAACTTTGAATGATGTAAGAAAAAGCATTCTTGCTTCTCTGGGAAAATATAGAGGTCCTCTGTGATTTAGAATTTAGACAAATTGAAACTTTAACTCGCATTTAGTTTCAATTTATTATTTCGCAAAGTCTTTTGCCTTTTATCTAAATCTGCTTCATAGTAAAATTCTTCTTTTACGTTTGGATATTATAATACATCAGGATTTCTAGTAGTTTCAATACATCTTTTGTTTAAATTTATTATTTTTCATTACACCTACTCTAAGAATAGGTATGCATTGCATAGTATGTAGGTATCAGGACAAACATAAAACAATCTAATATATTTTGTACAAATTTCTTTTTAATTCTATTTTACTGCTGGACTGGAAGAAAGATAATTTTTAGTATTGTCCTGAAACTATTATTATAGACAATTAGAAGGCATCTGGTATCTAACTACTCCGAATCTTTCAAAAGAATGTCGTTCTTTGCAAAGCGAAAATCGTGTTTTGCTTGATTTAATTTTGACGTCATAAACTCGTCATAAAATGTATGTTATTATAGATTTTCCAATTGTTTTCTAATTATAAATGAATCTAAAACACACCACACTACGTATTCTCTTCTCCAGTTAATCACCACAACTTCAGGAGAAAAACTGTCGCTAATTACAGTAATTAACCCGCCGCGTGCTAAAAGTTTCCGCAAATATTTCATCAGCAAATGACAGCAGAGGAGAAAATCCACCACGCGACAAATCATTTCAGGAAGAGGAAGAAAAGTCAACATCGTCTACAGGGTGTCCCGTATACAGATGCAAATATTTTGAGGGTAGGTTCAGCCCACCGTGGACTATCATATGAGCGAAACTTGCAGCGGGGCATTTTGCTTCGTTAAAGAGTTATGGCCAAATCCCTGTTTTTCCCACAGGTCTAGAGGTCACTTGGATCGATGCACGTTTTTAAAGAAATGATAGCCAGTAAGTAATTTTTGACTTCATGTATGGATAGTCATGCATATTTCCCTTGAAATGCGGTTGGTTGCATAAAAAAATATTGAAAGACCAGAGAGATATTTAATCATAAGTTCAATACTTTTCTAAAATTTGATTTTTCCCTGTTTTCCCTTTCGTGAATTTAGAGTACTTCTACAATTGCAATTCTGCGTATCACTAGTTAAAAAAATACCCTATTATGTTTAGTTTTATAAAAAAGAAAGCTCATTTATATTACTTTAAAGATCATGGAACGCAGTACACACAAAGCTCAAAAAACACTTCTAAATCATGATGGAAAATTCAAAGTTGGCTGAATTTTAACAGAAATGGCGCGTAATTTGAGGTATAAATACACTGCTCTGGGATGTTTAACAGAAGGAAATTGATCATTCTATCCAGAAGTGGAGGTAACGGATGAGCAGTTCAGGCTAATCCAATCTTCCATTATGGATAAGATAGATGGACAAAATACCATCAATCCCAGCTTCAACGGTATTCGTTTAAATGGTGGTGCAGTCATGCTGTACTGCTGTGACGATGCTACAGCAGGCTGGGTCAATAGTGTCTGTGCTGACATGGTGCCTTGGCAGGGAGCCTTGCTGAAATCAGTTCCAGCAAGTGAACTCGCTAAGGGCGTTCGAGCCATGTTTGTGGCACCGGAAATTTTGAGGGACAAAACCCCTGAGATCATCCTCCAAAAGGTGGACGGTCAAAATGGTGGTTTCAGCACTTCAAAATGGAGGGTGCTTCACACAGAAAAAACTCCTCAAGGCAAGAGGGTTGTTGTTCGGATGGATCAAGACTCGTGGTCAACTATCCAAGCTAAAGGTTTTATAAACCTGGGCTTTGGTAGGGTGACTGTGACGAGTCTCGAAAAGAAGTCCGAAACAAAGACATAAAAACTCCAAAATGATAGACGTGGTTCAAATAAACCTTCACCACGCTAAAGCACCCAGTGCTCATTTCAACAAAATCATTTTGGAAAAAAACATACAGCTCGCACTCATCCAAGAACCATATCTGGTTAATGGTAGAGTAGCAGGGCTTGGAGAAAGTAGAGGTACTGTCATTTATGACCATACCTCGGCAAATCCTCGGTCTTGTATCTTTGTAAAGGAAGGGATTATATGCTTACCCATGTGGACCTACATTACTAGAGACATGACCGCAGTCAAAATCAACGTTCAAGAGGGAAGGGAAAGCAAAAGCTACATATTTGCTTCATGCTACCTACCTTTTGAAAATGCTGACCCCATAAGCCCGGAGCTCCAGGACTTCGTCAATCACATGAGGGAGGAAGACCAGGACTACCTGATTGGCACAGATGCTAATGCCCATCACTCCACTTGGGGATCATCAGATGTCAACGATAGAGGTGAGTTACTACTTAACTTTATAAATAATTATAACCTATTGATTTTTAATGTTGGTAATGAACCAACGTTTGTCACTAGAGCTAGAACTGAGGTAATAGATATCACTATAGGAACTCAGAGAATGGCGAGAGTCATAGACAACTGGAGGGTATTAGATGAGATAATTTCATTATCTGATCACCAATACATTTCCTTCAGGTTATCAACCGATAAAGGTCCATCCACTACATATCGTAATCCCAGGAAAGCCAACTGGCAACTCTTCCGAACATCTCTTGGAAGAGAACTGGTAGAAGTGGATGTAAAGGACAGCAGGACTCTAGATGAAGCTGCTCTCTCTTTGGAGGGTGCACTTCTGAAATCTTTTGACAATTGCTGTCCGATTACACATAAAAATCACACCAAACAACCAGTCTGGTGGAGTAAAAACCTAGAAAACCTTCGAAAGAAAACTAGGAAACTGTGGAATAAAGCTAAGAGGGATGGTAATAGGGAAGCCTATCACAGGTCACTCACAGTTTATAACACAGAAATAAGAAAGGCCAAAAGGAGCTCATGGAGGACGTTCTGTGGTAGTATCGAAAATTTCGACTCAGCCGCGCGTCTCCAAAAGCTAATGGCAAGGGACCCTTTCTTTGGAATAGGTACACTAGTCAAACCTGATGGCTCACACACTAGCGATAGTAAAGAAACCCTTGAAGTGCTACTTGACGCACATTTTCCCGGACATATCTGTGCCACAACTGGGCTGAATCCCTCACATCCTGAAGAAGGCTCCCACCAGGTGCCAACTCAACAGGATTGGGAGGAGGCTAAGGCTGCGGTCACTAATCGAAGGGTAAAAGCGGCAGTATTCACATTCAAACCTTTTAAATCTCCAGGACCAGACGGAATCTATCCAGTTCTACTGCAAGAAGGATTGGACCTCATAGGTCCAGTACTGTGCAAGCTGTTCAGGTCTAGTCTGGCCCTGGGTTACATTCCCAAGTGTTGGAGAAGAGCAAAGGTCGTCTTTTTGGCTAAGCCAGGCCGGAGAAATCTGAGCCAGGCTAAGTCTTTTCGACCGATTAGCCTCTCATCCTTTCTTTTGAAAACACTTGAAAGATTAGTCGATTGGCGTCTGGAAGAGGACTTCATATATAGGATTCCTCACAACCCCAATCAGCATGCTTATCAGCGAGGCAAATCTACTGAAACAGCGCTGAACGAACTTGTTAGCAAGATTGAATTAGCGCTGAATAATCAAGAGATTGCCATGGCTGTCTTTCTAGACATAGAGGGTGCCTTTGATAACACCTCTTTGGACTCCATAATTAAATCCATCTCGGGAGCAGGTAAAACTATTTCCGAATGGGTTACACAGCTCCTCAAATCGAGGACAATTATCGCCGAACTCTTAGAGTCGAAAAAAGAAATCAATGCAACCAGGGCTGTCCTCAGGGGGGAGTCATCTCTCCAAGGTTATGGAATCTTGTTGCGGATGAGCTTCTTAACGAACTAGATAAGGCTGGTTTCTTTGCCCTCGGGTATGCGGACGACTTTGTCATCCTAGTCCGAGGAAAATACAAAACAACTTTGTCAGAACTACTTCAGTATGCTCTCTCAATAGTTGAAAAGTGGTGCTTGAGTAGGGGGGTTAAAGTCAACCCTCTGAAAACCACTTTAGTACCTTTCACTAGAAAATATAAGCTAGGCGCCGTCCAGGCACCCAAAATTTTTGGTGAAAGAATTGAAATTGCTGAAGAAGTCAAGTTTCTCGGAGTTTATCTCGACAAGAAATTGACTTGGAATCAGCACATTAAGAAAACCACAGACAAGGCTAAGGCCACACTTCATATTGCACGAAGGTCTGTTGGCAAAACTTGGGGTCTGACACCAGCAATAACTCGCTGGATATACACTGCTATAGTCAGACCTCGAATCACATATGCATCCTGCATATGGTGGAAGAAAGCTGAGCAGCTAACTGCTCAGAGGGAGCTGGAATCAACACAGAGGTCAGCTTTATTGATGATCTCTGGTTGCTTCAGAACAGCACCCACATTAGCTTTGGAAGTCATTCTAGGGCTTCCACCCTTATATTTATTTATCAAGGGGGAGGCCATCATGGGTGCTTTCAGGCAATCAATCAGTCGCTCTGGCAGGCTACCCGCCCGATACAGGGAACTGATCGAGAAATCTCATGTGACATACAAGCAGAATATGCCGGTTGACTACATGATTCCCAAAAACAACCTTGACCTTTCCTACGAAGTACTAGTCCGACCTAGGTCAGACTGGGAAAAGGAATCAAGCCAAGAAATATTATCTCATGCGGGTATCAAATACTATACAGATGGATCTCGCATGAGTGGAAGCAGTGGGGCGGGCCTTTGCGGGCCAGGCTTCTGTAGAAAATCTGAAAGCTTAGGTACACTGGCAACAGTGTACCAGGCCGAGATTTTCGCCATTATAATGGGAGCCAGGCACGCACTGGAAATAGGCTGGAAAGGGAAGAAAATTACTTTCTTCTCCGACAGCCAAGCCGCCCTCAAAGCTTTAGAAACATACCAAATTAAGTCAAAATTGGTATGGGAGTGTGTTGGAACACTTAATGAACTAGCCACCCATAACAAGGTAAACTTGGAATGGATTCCAGGGCATAGTGGTCTCCAAGGCAACGAGGCTGCAGATCTCCTAGCAAGAGAGGCTGCAGAAAAAAGCTTCACTGGCCCTGAACCGGTGCTGGCCATACCCAAATGCCTGGTCCGTTTTAGTGCCAGGAAATGGGTCATGGATGAAGCAAATAAAGCTTGGAGAAACTCCAGTGGCATGCGACACTCTAAGCTGACGCTAACAGGATACTCCAAGAAACTCACTCAGGAATCTCTGTCACTCAACAGAAATAAACTAAGATTAATAGTGAGCCTACTCACTGGCCACGGACCACTTAGGAAACACTTACACAGATTAGGACTCTCTAGAGGAGAACCAATCGATTGTAGGCTATGTGGTCTGGAAGAAGAAACAGCAACACACATTCTCTTCGAATGTGAGGCGCTGGATAACAGGAGATTTAGGATTTTCGAATCCAATAATCTCGAAGATCTCCATAACCAAGAACACCTCGTCCAGAGACTGACACTTCTCATGAAGGGAACAGGTTTCTGGACTTAGGGCGTTAAGCATTGGACAACCACTCTCAACTAAGCCCAGTTGGGCCGTCATAGGCACAGAACTGGGAAATAGGATGAGAGATTTTCTCCCTGGTCACAATAGATCTTACTAGGTCGCAGTGTTAATTGTATGGTGTTTCAGACGAAACCCTGCAACCAGGTTTTATAATAATAATAATAAATGTTTAGTTTTATAAAAAAGAAAGCTCATTTATATTACTTTAAAGATCATGGAACGCAGTACACACAAAGCTCAAAAAACACTTCTAAATCATGATGGAAAATTCAAAGTTGGCTGAATTTTAACAGAAATGGCGCGTAATTTGAGGTATAAATACACTGCTCTGGGATGTTTAACAGAAGGAAATTGATCATTCACAGTGGTCGGTCGGTGTGAACTTTTATGTGAATGGGGTTACGGAATCACAGGGTTATCATGAGGAAAAATGAGAGAGGCTGCAACGAAAGCAGCAACCAGTGGTGTAATTATGGAAAAAGAATACACATGGAGAAAGACTCTGAGCTACCAACAAAACTTATGATTTTATTTTTAGAAGTAAAATTAAAAATATCATTTTTGTGTTTATCACAATCATGATATCAAAAACATAACAAATAGTGCCGAAAATTAACCTTGGGTAAAACTCGAACATCCAACCTTAAGGTTACTATTATTATTAATACTTTATTTTTATTTTATAAACAATTGGACCAAGCTTTATTTACATTTTTTTTTACAATGAACATGGTAACAATTTGTGAAATAAATATAAACAAAGACTGATCAAGGGTGGTGATACAGTGATACATGTTTGTAGTTTATTTTGATAAACTACAAACATGGTACATTCTGCAACACAGGACATGAAATGAAAAGAACCCAAAAGAATATGTAGCGAACCAAGGGCGAGGTTTAAAGCTTGTGGCTTTCTCTTCCACCGAACAAATTGATCGCCTTGTTATTTTAACTATTAGATTTGATTGATATAGTTGGTTAATAGAACTAATTGTACTCAGAAAATTTTCATTTATAACTTGCAGTTGGCACAAAAATAGTCACACAGACCGCTTCAGGCATCGAGTGTTATTCAAAATGCAATAGCGCCCAGATTCAAAATTTGAAAGATGTGTTTCTCTCCTTCTGGTGCCGTTTGATAAGGCGTATCTCATTCGTTCCTTTACGCGTCTGAAAGAACTTTGTATTTATTGAAACAAAATAGCAAAGGGTATTTTTTTACCTAGTGATACGCAGAATTGCAATTGTAGAAGTACTCTAAATTCACGAAAGGGAAAACAGGGAAAAATCGAATTTTAGAAAAATATTGAACTTATGATTAAATATCTCTCTGGTCTTTCAATATTTTTTCATGCAACCAACTGCATTTCAAGGGAAATATGCATGGCTATCCATACATGAAGTCAAAAATTACTTACTGGCTACCATTTCTTTAAAAACGTGCATCGATCTAAGTGAACTCTAGACCTGTGGGAAAAACAGGGATTTGGCCATAACTCTTTAACGAAGCAAAATGCCCCACTGCAAGTTTCGCTCATATGATAGTCCACGGTGGGCTGAACCTACCCTCAAAATATTTGCATCTGTATACGGGACACCCTGTATAGTGACCCCGCCCACACAGGTCATAACACTCATAACTCATCTCGTGTTGGGATCTGAAAAAAGTGGGAAAAACAATGATGGGATATTAAAAACACGACAAAAACAGGAAGTCTAATCAGATGAGAGTAGTGAGGTAGGGTCTGGCAATAAACGTTTGTTATTGTGAACGTTATGTTATTATTTAGGCAAAAATTTAGTCGTGCGCCATTTCCATTTTAGTTTGAGGTGCCGTTGTCGAAACATACTCGCTATTTTAGGGTGCTACATTAAACTGTAAAAGCACATGAGGATATTACACATGTTTAATATATAGGATTAATTGGATAGATATTGAATTTATCTGGATTCTACGTAAGTACTAATCTCATCTTTTATTTCTTCCTGTTTTACCTGTGAAGTTTGGTCACAATAGATCTAAATAGAGGTCGGTGTGATAATTGGTGCTTCTCTTGTGGAACTCCAACCAGTCTATAATACCCATCAAGTTAGTGCTTAAATGTATGTATAAATTTTAGATGTTGAAAGTTCATCACACAACAAGACTTGTAAAAATGAGCTATTTTAACCATCGAGTATTAAAGATTTCAAATCGATCCTCCGAGAAGCACAGAGATGAATCAATGTCCCGTAAAATAGAACTCATAAAAAACCCGTAAACGCCTGTCGGATCATTGAAAATGGAAACTGGGTTTCTTCGATATTTCTAATAATTGACTTCCTGGTTAAACCAAAACCTCAGTAAGAGAAAGTCGCCTATTCAGCAGAACGCCAAATGTATGTAGACTTACTATCTTGGAATCTATATGTTTTCTTAACATACAAACTCAAGTCAATTAGTGAAAGAATGGAGGATAATCGAGCAACATCAATTATTTCTTGTAAAATAAGTCTGAGTACTTAGGCTTCAGCAGCGAATAGAATTGTTGAAGAGTTCCGTCACACGTTTCCTGCAGGAATATGAAACAAAAACGTCACAACGAACTGACGAGAAAGAATACCTAAAAGCTTGTGTCGTTACAGGAAACAATATTATATAAATATTTGTGAGATGTACATACAGTTTTACAAGGCTGGTTGATTAGACAGTTTAGCCACCCTTTCATTAGAATTTCCTTTGACAGTGAATCCATCTAGAGGTGAAGAAATGTGTGTGTCTACCGTACACTTGTTGTTGTAACCAGCATCATTGCTACAGCTGATAGTAATCAGGCCAACTAAGTTGGCTCTTCCTGAACCAGATATTTTTATCTGCGATCATCAGTTATGAGAACTTTTTCTTTATAAGCCAATAAACCCTTGAAGAGCTGCAAGTTAGCCTGTCTTCTTATTAGGGTTGACTATGACTAGTCTTGTCTCTGCGTAAAATCCTCTAGCTAACACTGATGGTCTTCTCCTTGTTGAACGTCCCCCCAGCCAGACATACACCTTCAAAACAACTGGTACTGGTACTGATGGTTGGTTCTTGTTGTGGTGAATTTGTGACGGATCATTCCAACAATTGCTATTATTATTTCTTTCACAATGATTCCAATGGTTTCTTCCTACCTCGGATCTGGATCAGATCTCCGTATCTAACACGATCGATTTAATCCTGGTCGAGTTCTAGTCAAGCATGGTCTATAAATTATCCTCATGAGGATCATTTAGGTTTAGCCAATAATCACGAAGCAGTGATTTTCCTAGACGAGTGAAATGAGGTAAACCGATGGTAAAATAAATTGGCACTAGTCTGGCTTACGACACTTACATGGGTAAATGGGTATACATTGATGCTATTGTTTACTGTCGTAACAAATTCCATGTACATAACCTACTAGTACCTTTACATTAATTGTCTGACATAGATCTATTTATCTTTTAAACGCGAAAGCTTCTCAAGGCAAAAGGTGAGTTCGGTGCGAAGATTACCCGCACCTTTTTCGCATGTACGAATTCGGTGCCGCCTTAAAAAGGTGATGTACGAGTTCGGTGCGGTCTTAATGACTTATAAATTAATTGTTTGTTTATAATGTACTAGTTGCTTGTCAACAGTCATCCTGCTGTTATTAAGTTAGTAGATTATTTTGTAGATAGTTACATTCAGCAAGACTGTCCATTTCCTCCTTGAAGGCCATGCCTTGGGTTTATAGTAGGGTTAGGTAAAATACAATGAAGGCCATCCCTTGAGTTTATAGTAAGGTTAGGTAAAATACAATGAAGGCCATGCCTTGGGTTCATAGTAGGGTTAGGTAAAATACAATGACGGCCATGCCTTGGTTTTATAGTAGGGTTATGTAAAATACAATGAAGGTCATGCCTTGGGTTTATAGTAGGGTTAGGTAAAATACAATGAAGGCCATGCCTTCGGTTTATAGTACGGTTAGGTAAAATACAATGACGGCCATGCCTTGGGTTTATAGTAGGGTTAGGTAAAATACAATGAAGGCCATGCCTCGGTTTATTAATTGAAAGCCATGCCTATAAGGAAAAAAATACTATAATTACCTGATCATCAGGGCAAGTACCAGTGCACCGAATTCATACATGACCTTTTTTAGGCGGCACCGAACTCATACATTTTTTTTATTTTCCGCACCGAACTCATACATAGCCTTTCTCAATGACTGACTGACTCACTTACTCAAAGTCTCAACTTATCACTATACCTCCATATTGTCACTGGACCTTGAATTTTTTCACAAAGGTGTCTCTAGTTACCAAAAAGAATTGCAATTCCTAAATGGGGCGCCAACCACGGGCGAAACACCTCTGTAAATTTCAGCTAGTGGAATAGAAACGTTAACAGAAATATCAATCAACTACTTAAAGTAGATCAACAGTGAAATTTAGCCAGCGTCGATGGCATGTTGAATACACCGGTTCCCTTCAGAACACCGAAGTTAAGCGACATCCAGCGAGGTTAAGACTTGGATGGGTGACCATTCAAATTCTAATTCTCGTGACGCTGGCTTTTCCCGGCCCCACTCAGGCTGGGTGAGGTCAATGTGAGTAGCAGGTTTGTGAGTTTCCTGCGAATGGAGGGTAAAACCCCCGTCGTGATATGACCATGGCAGTTGAAAGCGACGTTAAACCCCAATTAAAAAAAAAAAAAAAAAAAAAAAAAAACAGTGAAATTTCCGATTAAATCAAGTGATTTATTTCTAAATGTCGATGCAACATCTGCTTGTAGCAATCCATTATGACTCCTGACAGCAAGTCATCAAGAGAAGGAAAGTTACCTCTCTCCTCACGTCACTTGCTCTGTGAAACAAAAATGAAGTCATTAAAATTTCGAAGAAGATATAATTGGTGCTGCTTTAAAAACCCATAAAAAACGAGAAACCGATATATTTTTTTCGTTTCTAAATAGATTCCATATAATCCGTATTAGTAGCAAATCTTGACGTCATTATTTAATGTTTCTTACTCTAATCTGCTAATTAGACAAAACGCGTTTTTCAACTTCTAGCTGTTTTGGGCGTAATGTATTATTTTAATTTCAATCGGACAGAGTCCGAGTTTCTTCTATTATAATGAAGTGAATATCCAATATCCATCTACCTACGTCACTAGACTTTATGGCATTCAGAATGTTGCTAAAGAAGTGATCTTCGAAAATAACCAATTCCAATAGAAATTTGGAATGCTACAGAAGAAATATGTCTTGCTGAACTTTTTAAGGTTTATGTTAATATAGGACAGAAAACTACACCTTATCAACTATATTAGGCAGAAAAGCCATAGTGCCTGAAATATATAGGACAGGAGATTTGCTATTTCAGAAATACAGGACAAAAGTACTTCTTTGCACAGCAGTCGCTTTTAATCACGGGGATATTTAGCACAGTTTAATTTCCACCGTGTCGGAATCTTCAGATGTATGTCGTTTGCTCGTCCTGGTCAATTTGCTCAGAAATGTGGTCATTCCGTCCATTAATCAATCGAGAAATGATTCTTCATATTACCGACGCTCTGGGACGAGGTCAGAGTGATGATGATTCTGGAGTAGCTTCTTCTAAGAATGTAACTGTCCAGGAAATCAGGATAGTGAAGTGAATACCTATGTATATAATTATGTAGTGACCTGAGGTAAGTAAGGTCATGAAGATGCCTTTGACTAAAGACTGTCAAAGTCTTCACCATGAGGTTGAACAATGCCGACCCCAAGTAGATTTGGGAAAAGGCAAAGTGGTAAGGTTTCTTACCATTGTGCAAAAGTTCAGCTTCGCAGGTATTCTTACACAATAACAAAAATAAGTAATTTAAAAAGCAAAATTTAACTGCAAGGTTACGAAAAAGAGTAATCCCTTTTTCGTAGTTTAAACTAACACATAAGCGGATAAATTTGCACCAGTTCAATTGATTGCAAGTCCCTGACACAATGAGACTATCTTGGTATGCCAGATTGCACAGAGCTTTATTTGCCTTAAACCTCGTGTTCACTGTTCATCAATCTTGTGCAGATTTAAATTCTTCCGTCAGGGACACACCGGGTGATTTTCCCTGTGTCCTTCACGCCTCATAGCCAGTCCAGTGTGAGCTAGCGAAGGTCTTGACGCTGGCAAAGTCATAGCTGCAATTACAGCACAAACAAGATTGACTAGATGAAGAGCAAGCACATCTGAGTGCACTCTGCATGTTCAATTGCAATGATTAGTGTGCTTAGTTCTTCATTTTTTATACAGGGTGAATTAGCAACCACTGTCCTGACACAGATCGGCCAGACCGTACATTATTATTGATAAAAAAATGGGCAAAAAAGTTGTTACCCAACAAGGGTTTTTGATTTATTTGCCCTCTTACATTAAACTATGTTCTAATGAAGTACCTATTTAATTTAAGTATTTAATTAGTCAAAACATAGGCGGCTATATTGAAATAAATATTGCATGCAAATTTATTTTATTTTATTTTTACGAATTTATGGGGTCCAACCCCATTCACAGAAGCTAAGGAAATCTCCCTTGGCAACTGCAACTGCTCAAGGTAAAAATGTTAATAAAATATCTCTTTTCTTGTCAAAAACTGTTGTGGACTGGAGTGGAGTGGAAAGGTCCATGATGTTTACAGATATAAATATTTCACCCTGTATTAATTAACCAACTCCTCGCACAAACCAGACCTAATAACGCTAGAAGTACATCGAGCAAGAACAACACAGTTCCTGTAGATGTGCATCATGCGATTACAACTGGAGCTCTCGACAGTAATGTATTGTTTCCTGGGTCGCCGTCTTGAGTAATTGGGTCACAACGCCCGCCGCCGTAAGATACAGATCAGTGGGTGAGGCGCGGTGTCGGTCCAGTTGCTTCTGAATCAGAAACTCCAGGATGCGAGTTTGATTCTCGCCTGGTGAATTTTTTCGACCCGATATTACTTTTTTCCCCAATTCACTGATGGTTTTCTATTTTCTTGTGTGTTCTATTTTTCTTTCTTCTGTGTTCTATTATGAAAGGGATCTTTTCTTCTGTCTATTATCATGGAAAGGTAGGAATGAAGCGAAACATCAGAATTTGAAACACTAAGTTTGAAAGAAAGAAAGTGCATGTGTCTTTGGAGCTGCTCGAGACAGCTTCACTTGCATAAAATAATAAGGAAAATCGCTCTCAAGGAAAGTGAGGTTTTCCTGAAGAACAATCACGTGTTGTAGAGTAAGACTACTGAACAGAGCTTGAGAGCTCACGGCAGGGTATTACGCGATTGCAAGAGACTCTATGCATGTGCGTGCTATGCAGCTGTATTTCCTAGCCCGGCTTGCATAGTCTTATTTATGTAAGAGTTTTCCTATTTACATCTCCACCCTGAAGTATTTCACCTGAATAACTAGTTGGAACTGAACATTCTGATATGCAATTGTCGCATCTGAAATGGAAAACGCTGAAATTCAGTGGTAGAAATACATTGTAGCGTCTGTATCTATCTGTCCTAACAGACGGCCCGGATTATAAATTTAATGAAAATGACGGCTTTGTTGGAAACACTATCGCTTTAATGAGTGTCCGTTCATCACATGTTATCTGATGTGAAACACTGAAGTGTGTTTGGAACATTGTTAAAAGCCTTTCCAAACTCGATTATCGTAAAATACACTCCTTTCTTACTCTCTCAACCCAATATAATCGCTTTCTTCTTATCTTCCAACACTTGCCGCTGTGTCTCACTACATATCTCTTTACTTACCACATCTCTTTCTCCTCTTGTCCTGGTAAGCTCTCTCCGTTTTAATATTGCAAAACTACCTCCGTCTGACATTGTGCATCTCTACTTCCCTCCACCCCTCCCCTGCTCTCCTCTCTACTTACCTTCATTCCTCCCCTGCTTTCCTCTCTCTCTTCCCTCCATTCCTCCCATTGCTCTCCTCTCTACTTCCCTCCATTCCTCCCCTTGCTCTCCTCTCTACTTCCCTCCACTCCTCCCCTGCTCTCCTCTCTACCTCCCTCCACTCCACCCCTGCTTTCCTCACTACTTCCCTCCATTCCTCCCATTGCTCTCCTCTCTACTTACCTCCATTCCTCCCCTGCTTTCCTCTCTCTCTTCCCTCCATTCCTCCCCTGCTCTCCTCTCTACTTCCCTCCATTCCTCCCCTTGCTCCCCTCTCTACTTCCCTCCATTCCTCTCCTGCTCTCCTCTCTACTTCCCTCTCCTCCTCCCCTGCTCTCCTCTCTCTCTTCCCTCCATTCCTCCCCTTGCTCTCCTCTCTACCTCCCTCCACTCCTCCCATACCCTCCTCTCTACTTCCCTCCATTCCTCCCCTGCTCTCCTCTCTACTTCCCTCCACACCTCCCTTGCTCTCCTCTCTACTTCCCAGTCCTGTACCTTACTTTCCTCCTGCCAAAACGACAACCCTCCCATTTTAGATTACAGTACAGAAGAAATGATTATGTATGCTGCAGGAATAGTAACATGCTCTTTCCTTACTGCTTTTACAATGTACTATACCTACAGTCCCCACATACTATTCAAGTACAGGGGAACTGTATGCCGTAGCAAGCATGTTACTACTGCTGGTAAAAAGTTGCAGTAGAGACAAGAGGAAAAGTCAGGCCCGGGCTGGCTAGCGGAAGTCCAGGACAACTTCTCACTTTTCTCTTTATACTGATTAAAATAGAGAGGTTAGTTGGTGACATGGATCTTCAGAACTATTACCTGCTGATGAGAGCTAATAAGCTCGAAACAGCTGTCCAGGTATGTTCTGATATTCATGTACATCTAGTACAACTTCTCACTTTTCTCTTTATACTGATTATACTGATTTTGATACCCCGACATTTATATTTTGTATTTCATTTTAACAGTTATTACGTATTGCAAGATTTTCATGATTTATTGCAATTAAAGAACAATATTTGATGCGATATGCATACGATGAGAAATTTTTACCTACGTTTGAAATGGAGTTTTTTTTGGCTTTATTTAAAGTTGCACCTAGAATGTTCATACTCATTCAAGTCCGAGAGAAAAAAAAAAAAAAAAAAAAAAAAAAAATAGATTGTGAAGTGTTTGTTGAAAATTAAAAAAAAAACCTACTTGATTTTCGCTTCATCGTGCCTGGTCCGGACCTATAATGTTCGCTGAAATTTTCTAGTAAGCTGTGAGAGCGGGCACTGAAATGGTGCAGTCAATCAATGTGCACTGCTGGGGAAATTTACCCACCCCTTGGGATCGACTGGTATTTTCTTCCCTTGGGAGAATTCAAAATGAAAATCTACATCTGGCGACATATTTAAAGTGGTATTAAAAATTGAAGAAGAAGGTACCTCGTGTTGACTCAGGAAAAATTGCTTCAATAGTGATTGTTTGTAACTTTAAAATTACTAATACATACAATCATACATATGAGCATCAACTGTAAGCATCTATGAGAGTAATATTATCGATTGGTGGAATTCTATCGTTCGCATTATTACCAAAGTGTAGATTTTTGTCAACTGTGAAGGCACATAGTAGTTAACAGAATAATGAACCGTCATAGGAACTCTTCACTGTCGTGCATAAAGTTAGAAAATAGTATAAATATTAATCTATGTCACAAAAGATCTATTTAAGGGCGCAGTGACAAAGAGCTTTTGTAGCCAACAGCCCTAATTATACCAATACCAATAATAAATCCTTAGAAGAATTCCTTAGGGAGAGAGCCACAAAAATTGTAATGAAAAACTAAAATAAATATACATTATTACATTATTAAATATTAATTTTTATTAATCTTAACGAATCATCATTATCTTAATGGTATCATTGCCAGTATGAATCAATTTTATATTTATGGGACTAACCTACCCTATTTGACAAAGATGTGATATTTATGCTTTGACTAATTCCCAATTGTGAATGTCAAAAGACGTGACCTTTTTATTGATTTGAAATGTTTGTATCCATCTGAATAATCACTGCAGTATGATGCGCGTTATGCGAAGGAATTTGAAAGTCGTATGATGTTGTGAAGTGCTTCAGAGCGTCAAAGCATTCAACATAGCCGGAGAAAAGCATGGGAAAGAATGCAGCAAATAGCTCACACATGATTTGATTCATTGGGTTTTAATGTGCGATAGAATGTTGGCAGAAAGAGAGAAAAGGAGGGTAGTAGAAGGAGCGAAGGATCGTTGGATTGTGTATAGATAGAATATAGGAATATATGTACATAGAAAGGAAGTGCGAAGGAAATTGGAAAAAAATATTACTGGATGAGATGAGGGAGAGAGGGGATTCAGGAATCACTGGAAGGATGTTCTGTCTAGGAACACGATTTTTTTTTTAAACCTGCGTCTAAAAAAATTGATCGAACATAAATTGAAATTACAAGCTCATCTAAGCATGCTATTTCTTATTTGCTGACATAGTAGTGGTACAGGTCCTTTGAGGTTTGTATACAAGTTTATGTGAGTGTTCTAGAGGCTGACGATATTGAGAACATCATAATTTTTTTGCTTAAGTCGGAAATTGAAACCACAATTTGATCGAAATTTCAATTAGCTTATTGATGAAATTACGTTACTTTTGACAGTTTTGACTACCTGCCTTTGACTTACGTTAGAAAAAATCTGATCTTTGATTATCTCTTTCAAATTATTCTAGAGGAAGTTCTTCACGGTCTTGCTATACTGAAGGTCCCGTGTTTAGATCCTAGAACCGACAAAAGTCTATTTAAATTTAGGTTTTGGGTAAGTATTATATTTCTTATCATTTCGCTTGATACATTACTGGACGAGCGAGTACCAAGCTGCTAATGCCTACAGTACAGAAACACTAGAATATTTTTAATCTTGAAATAAAGGACTAGTTGACTGGACAGTTTTGTATGCATAGCAAGTTTTTTTAGTGAGAAAGGTGTATAATTGTATATACGGTTGTCTGAGGAAGTACTTAAAGCGGCACATTGAATGTAGGTAAATGAGAAGAACAAACAAAGCGGCATGAGACACAAAGCCGAGGCGGGGGATTAGTGCCGGTGTGATGTTTCTGGAATACGAGAACAGTGGATGTTCTAGGTATTAAATCTGAGGATATCCCCGTTACTTACACATCCGAGGACTAGAGCTGAGAGGTACACCTCCAGGAACAAAGCATATTTCACCCAAAGAAATGGGTTCAAATGACGTTAGTTGCTAAGCTCTCCGCGCCATCGATCGCGTGATACGGTGAATCATGCCCAATGCCCATATTTTCTATGTATGTACTCGTAGTTGTAGATTATTGTAGGTACATCATTAGTATATTTTATATAGTTCAGTGAGGATCACTGTGTAACGTGAGAACAATGTGGCCACTTTGAATATACATATGACAAACCTTGGTCAAAAGAAGACTGACCACTCCTCCTTGGTCCACTCCTACCTTTGATGGAATTTTCTGTATTGCAGTAAGGTTTTCGAATATCCTTTCAATATTATTAAACTAGTATTTTACTTTCGGGGTTTATTTTACATCTTCGGTTCAGAATTTTAACTCACCGTGTTGTGAGAAAAGTGGTTGATTGCAGGACAACGTGAGAAATACAGTTGGTTATTGTTTTGTATTCACTTATCCTTATGTTACTATGTATTACTCAAACTCAAAATGCTGCGCCCGACACCTTATCAATCAAGTTACTGAGGGCGGTTATACTTTTGAAATTATTGGTTTGTAGAGTACAAGTAGAAATACAGTTCATATTTCAATGGTCTTGTCCACCCCGTATATTTCATGTTTGTATTAGTGTTCTCATGTATTGTATAGTAGTGAGTGAGTATAGTGAGTAACGAGAAACAATATAAATATGTTAAGGCATTGTCGTCCTCAACAGAATGTCGATAGCTCTGGTATCCTTCACCTGACCTTATCCTGTATCCTGCATAGTATACCTTTAACCTTTGTAGTAGTAGTTAAACCTAGACTGCTACTCGTTAGTATCTAGCTTCTTCTCACACATTAGCGGTTTCCTGTATCCACAATATATTTTAACAAGGACGAAGAAATAGCTTTCCGTAAAAAAGTACAATAATGAGCTAATGAAATGGATTTAATAAATTATTGTACATATTAAAAAGTTACCGTTTTTGTGTGTTAATCACAATGATGATACAAAATAATTTAATTACTCAAACTCTCCTTTCAAAATATTGGCCATACTAAGGACTCAAACCACCGACCTCCAGGTTACGAGTCCGCCGCCTTATTGATCGAGCTTATGAGGTATTTTATAAATGGCTAAGATTAATTAACCTAGTTACCTTCCCGGTGAAGTGTAAGATTTTCTCACGAAACCCTAAATTTGAAAGAATTTCTAATGAATGCTCCTTTACTTCTTTGTTTTCAGGTAAGCTCACAGAGAAATCGGCGAAGTTGAAAGTTTCAACTACCTCACGGTAAGAACGTATTTAATGCATGAAAAGATTGATTTTTTTTCATGTCAATATTTTCCTTTGCAATAGAAAATAAGAACTGGATGTTCGTACGAGTGATGTACCGGGTGGACAGAAAAATAAGTTATTTTTGTAACTTATTTCTTTTAAAATTTTCATACAAATATATTTAAAAAAATTAATTCATACATATTCACGGTAATTTTCTGAGGATATTTAACTCTCATACAAAACCTGTCGAAACATAGGTAATACACACTAGGGGCGAATAGACGTTTGTAATACCTCTGTGGTGCTAAGTCTCGGATTGCGTACTATGTAAGATAGGGAAAACCGACGCTTAGCAAAGACTTAAGTTATAGATTTTGTCTATTTATTTGGAACATAGATTTAGCGGTAAATACTAAAATGGCGAACAAAATACGCAGACATCCAGTAGAAAACCTTGAAATTAGAGGAAAGAGAAAAGTTTAGACAAGGGATCTAAGCCAAAAATGTTGTTATTAGAAAACTTTGACATATTTGAAGACGGTTGAAACTTTTTTAAAAAGAAAAGAAGTTTTTTGTACACAGATAGATGCGTTTTGGAAGAAAGCTTTTCCTCTGGAGAAAATAGTAGCTATGTCGTCCTATCGATTTCCTTCGGCTATGCCCTTGAAAGTTGAGTCACGTGTTGTTTTGTCTACAATGCTGCTGTTGTTTGAATCCAATCCTTTGCAATGCTAGACATCCGAAGTGTGGATGTTCTGCAGGGCGAATTTTCATGTTTAATTTTCAGACCTTGTAAATTTTCTCTACCCTATATCTACCTAGATTAGTTGACAAAGTAATGTGAATAATGAACAATCCACATGTAGTTGTTTGCATGTGCTGTTCCTATCTCTTTTGAGATGAGAATTTTAATTTAAAAATGAAATTTATGTTTATCACATATTGTGATATCTCAATTACTTAAACTCGCTGTACTAAATATTTGGGACTTGAACCACCGAGCTCTAGATTACAAGTCTGCCGCCTTATCGATCGAACTACTTAGGTCGGTTATTTCTTCTGAGTAAATAGCTTTACTAATAAATCATTTCCTAAAGAAAATGTCTGAGGATAAATAAAATTCTCTATCCTCATCTTTTCCTTCTCATTTAAGACAAGGACCATTAGATTTATTTAAATATCCTTAATCCGCGGCGAGCTCGTTCCTAACTACATGCCATAAGTCACTCCGGAGTTCAGTGACCTCTAGTAAAGGCTAATCCTTGTAGCTGGAACATTTGAAGAGCAAACTGATAACCCCTTCTAGACCTTGTCTTTTCGATAGTCCTTCAGGAAAAATCCTCTGTTTGTATTTTTGTTTCTCGGAGTTGTTTTTGTTTACAGTTTCCCGGGCGATAACTTATCGGCCTGGAGATTATTTTTGCTCTAGGTTAAATTAATATTATTTTGTAGGAACAGATATTAGTTTCAAGCTCATTGGCTATATTGTATACACATCTTTTTTTATCATCGCGATAAAAATGAAAATTAATAAAGCTGTGTTGAAATTTTGGTGATAAAAAACTCGTTGGCAATTTTATTCAGTAATATGACATACTGTGTGGAACCAATATAGGAATACTCCAGTTTAAATAGTATACTCGTATATGTTGTGTTGGCTTTATAGTACATGAGAAACAATTAAATTTATTTATTTAACGAACTGCTCTATAACGAGTTGCCACATCTGTACACGTATACAATTATACATACATAGATATGGGGGTTTTTTTTTAGTTCTTTGCTATAGATAGATTTTTTCATAGTTAATAATTTATTACTTGTATATAAATAATTTTATCACAATTAATATTGGTCATTAGTGAATTCTAGAAAAATGTCTATTCTCAAATTTACAGTTTGAAATTATTTTCTATTATCAATTCATTACCATACGACTTGTTCAGAATTCTACTACCAACATTCTCTGTACACTAACATAAAACACCCTGTATCTGTGAAAATTCCGTTGATGGGTTTTCCTCGCTCAATTAAACTATACACCTATGCTTATTTACTCATGCACAATCACTTGTAAGTACCAATACAGGTTGTAACTAAAGTTATGGGTGAGCTCTCTGACATCATTTGATGCTGATTTGAAAATTTCATCTTTTACACCCTGTGTTAAAATTCACTTTGTGTACTTTTGCACGTATGATGGAAATATTTTGCTCATTATCACACTACCTGTGTCAACAGATAGTGTTTACGATTACCTACCTGAGTGCCATATCGTACAGGGTGAATGTGTTGGTTAGTTTCTCATCTTTTTCTCTCAATATTTGATTATATCCATCACACTTGATTACTTGATTTCTCTAATATTACAACTTAGGACTCTTAGCTAACTCATTTTCAATTGTAAATTATATGTAAATCCTTAATAAATAACAATTGTCTTTCCCCATTGATAGGTGTTCATGAACACTTTCTCTTTTGACAAGGCCTAAAATCCCCAAGTCTGGATAAGCGTACTACTAAGATAATTTAAAACTTAATTTTCGTTGAGTTAGTATAATAATCTCAGGAATCACTAAACAAAACACCTTCACCCTGTAGATTTGTACCTGATGGGTGTACTTGAAAATGGCAGACGTACGTTTTCCCACACTGCCACAGCAATATGCTCGTTTATTTATCACTATTTATCAGATAAAATAACTAGGCAGGTAATGATATCGGGCTCGCACCTTCTACACATTAGTTCCTTTCTGTGTCTGTAGGATTCGCGTTAGTGTGTCATTTCCGTTTTGCGATTAGAAATCGGATGTGTCCTGATAAGTGACCGCTTTCAGTTCTTCTGTTTGGATTGAACTTCTTTAAGTATTTGCTTTCAGTCAAGTCAGTAGTTCTTTTCCAAGTTATTTTCGTTCCTCCATTATTTAAACGATTGTGTTTTGTTAATTTTTGCGCGTGCGAATATCGTACTTAAGTTACTAAAACCCTACCATACTGAAATATGGATTCAATAAAAAAAATAATTGATTTAATATTACAAAAAACACCTCTCAATTTTGAATTCTATTTAAATTAGGCTTCCTCTTTTAAAGTATTTTTATTAAATCTGCCATTTACAATATCGTGTTTCACATCTATTTGTCAAAATTTTGTTTTGTTTATTCAAACTTCGTTTGTTTTTGTTGGAATGATTTTTGCGATGTTTTTTCTCTGGTTAATGTTTTTTCAGTAAACATATAATTTTTGCCAGCAGAAGATAATGTGACAACGGATGTAATACCTAGTGTTCTGAATTTATTTCTAAATATTTCTTCTTGTTTATTTTAACGTCTACGTTAATTTTAAACATGATGAATACAGTGAATTATGCTAAACAATCTGTAATTAACACGTGTCAACAATAAGACGTTTCTATTTTGTTCGCTGTCATCCACTTGGGAGGCACCATGAAGTGCGGAAAGTTCCTCTGCCTCTTTTGTTCAAGTAAGTTCAAGAAGTAATGCTTTATATTAGACTCTATGCAACGTCAGATTTCGACTTAACTAGACACAAAGATGAGCCAATTTGGCAACAGTGTTTTACCAACGGCCACTCTATAACTTGCCAAAAGCACATGTCAGCCTATGGGTATATATTTATTGAGGCTAGACTGTAAAACATATTGACCACACATTTTTTTTTGGGGGGAAATCAGGAGTAAAACCTTTCCAAATTTTAACACGTTTCTTTTACTGGTCTAGTGGCAAGGGAAGAATTGCTCTAACAGAAGTCTAGACTCAAGAGTTTGTTTTTATGCTTCTTTTTGGGTTTTTATTACTTTTCGTATTAAAAAAATATCTTTAAAAAAACGATATACATATGTATATACTGAATCCTCGAGCTGTGTGATCATTGTGATAGTTGCCACTTGACCAGGTGTGAACTCAATACAAGCCGCGTTCCATTACACCATCAGTCCAACAGTTTATATCCGCACCCCTGAAGCGTTTCCCTCACTCTTAATACTTTCCTTTATCATTTGATGCAAAAAATGAAAGAAAATCTATCCTTTCATTCCTTAGTAATTAACGGTCGATTATCAGCAATATAAGAGAGGTCCCTTTAAAACTAGACCAAATCGTAATATTACGTGTGAATATCATACTACAGATAGTATAAATAGATTATCTCGAGCATTTTCTTTATTGGAAATTCTGCGAAACGCCTTTTTAATAACAGGTCTGAGTACGAGAATTTCTTTAAAAACGAAAAGTAATTAAAGGAGGGCCCACCCTCAAATCGTCTAGCCTGCACTTCGACACGAGCAAAAAACGAATATTGAAACTAATGAAAAATTTCAGTGCTGATGAAAACCAATGACCTAGAACCTAGACCAATAAAAAAACTCATGCTGCAGTCCCATATCCCATGTTTCTATATTTCCTATCCGACTATTGATCCGCCATGTCAACACGGAGGTTGCTACTGAGGTGAAGACTGAGCGGCAGACAGGAGGTGAAGCTTCGACCGGAGCGGAAATGAAGAACGAAAAAAAAAGTGAAAAAAAAAAAAAATTGGCCCGAGTTCAAAAATGTACTTAGAATACAAGACACGGCGAGCTCGAAGAAAGAAACTGTGTCAGTAAGAGCAGTGCTAAAAGTGAAATTATTCCTGTCCTAGCCATGAGCCATGTACTCTGCCAAGCCTCTTGATTTGGTCAAGTGCTAATTTATGTAGGTATAATTATGTATATCTTGTCTGTCAATACATTGAATGGCCCAAAAAAATAAAACAGGAGGTAATAATGCCTAATATGTTTATATATAATTTTATAGATTATGAATTATGAAGTAACACAAACACTTGTAAGTTTTGTATCCCATACTTACCTACAGTACATACTTACCTACAGTACATTTATACACAATATATTTTGTATTGTTTTCACAGTTCACAATCGTTTAAAAAGTCTGGCAAGCTCTTCTTTGAAACATTTAACAAAAATACTGAAGGGAAAACATTTATTCTTCTGCAAGTCTACTCCCCATTCAGCTTGAGGATAGAGAAAACTGTTTGAGTGCCAATGAAAATATTGCCAGGGTTTATTATGTAATGTTGCGAAAGGTTATGTATGATGGCGTGACCTCACTCTTGTTATGTAAGTAGGATTTATGTGTGACATCCGAGGAAAAAGACAAACCAAGGAAAAATCGTGCTCTGAATGAAACTTCTTTGTTTTGACGATTTTTTTTTTTACTTTTCGTGACCTTGGGTAGACCAAATTTATTTCAAGGCAGATCTCTACTGGTACTTTTTGGGGGCAGCTGGCCCAGATTCGAGAGCCCTATCTAACTAGCTCCGTTTTCACAATTATGAAGTCCTTGTTAAACTCTTGAACACATCTTCTAGGTTCTGTTTCTGCATAATGACATTTTTTATTCAAATAAATTCGTTTGGTGTCGAAGTGTAGGTAGCTCAGTAGATATTATTCAAATATTCACTCGTACGATTGAAAGAAATGGAAAATCTTCAACTAACAAGATATATTCGCTGAGTTGAACACACAAAACTGAAAGTAATGAAGCAAGCATGAAATTGAGACTAACTTGTTCATTATTATTATTATTAGCATAATAGTGAAATAAATTTATTTTATCTTTACTGTGTGATGGTTACCATATTATAGGTTCATCTAAAATGTTGCATATTTCATAGATGTAATTGCATATTGCATTTGTCTTGTGATTTTCATGATCCCGTCTTCATTTTTACTGAGTTTCCCAAGTTTTTCAATTAGACTATTATGAAATTGACGCGATCTCTATCTCACGAAGACAAACACAACTCAAACATCACAGCCTGGTGGTGTCTTGGTACAGAACATTCTTTTATTTGCTTCCTTAATGTTCTATGATTATTATTAAATGTCTATATTAGATATTGCAATTCCCTATCTGGATAGGATTTTTTTCTTTTGTTATTGTTATTATAAACATATCTGAATGTTCAGATTTATTTATATAAATAAATAGGGTTTTATTGGAAATCTCAACAATGCACCCTGTATATCATTTCAGGGAGAGCATTGACATTAGAGGCACAATTGAAATTGCGATGTAACAGCAACAAAATAATAACCGATTCCCTCGCCATTGCCAAAATAATAATTGAGGATTCCAGTGTTGAAAACGGAACGCACCAGGCACACAGTTGCCAATGGAACTGCCAGTTCAACGCACTGTTTAATGGAATTGGAAAACTCTCAAATAGGTACGATGGGTTTCTTCTTTTTTAAAGTTGAGCACAGAATAATGTAACATAATACTCTATCATTCTGTTGTTTCTATGAATTTATAAAACATAATCATCAGTTATTACCTATTGGACAATTTTCAACTGCCAAATGGGATGATAGGTAATGATTATTATTTCAAAATTTTATGTCCCGAAGGGTAGTTTTCCTAATGTAAAAAGATGTTTAATGTAAAGCACCTATCCTTTGTATGGATTACTTTTTTTTCCTTCTTTTTGCATAATCTTACAGTAGCAAAAATAAGCTAGGAACACAGATAACTCAATGAAATGGAGTCTCAGACGTAATGCCTCGGTCAGAGAAATTCTTTTGAAGAGGTCGAAACTTGCCATGTCGAATAACAATGCGAACTTGATAACTGACTCAAGACGCATTCATAAACAACGTTGGTCACAAATTGCTAAACTAGGAAAATTAAATTAAGAGCATTCAAATTTTAGGGAAAGCGTTTTTCAAATTTTAGGGAAAGCGTGTTGTGACATAATACGGCCGCATAGAATACGGGCCTCTGATAAATTCTGCCCGTATATTTATAATCCTTTGAAACCCCGTCCCTATTAATATCGAGATTACGTGGGTGAGTGGGTGTTTCAAAATATTGTGCTCTGCATTTGTTTGGCAATCAATCAATTTAAGTGGTGCTTTATTTAGACGGCTATCAGACAGTCGGGTCTGTTGTCATTGCCAGGCATATGGAACGCTATCAGGTAGACAGAGTAGGGGACGCTATCAGGTAACTTCAGATCCGCAAGGTTGATTTTAGAGGTTCTCAACATTTTATGTACAACTTACCCACCACAGTAGCTTGATCGAAAAGGCGGCGGAATGGTTACCTGGAGGTCGGTGGTTCAAGTCTTATTGTAACGGGGTTCAGCGTAGATTTAGTAAAGCGAGTTTGAGTAGTTGTAATATAACGAAGGTGATTAACACAAATATGATAACTTTCAACATCAACTATTGATACTTTTTGGTACCATACTCTGGTTTAGGAAACATAAGAAGTCAGGAAGGTCCATACTAAATAATATAATGAGTAGTAAATGTGATATATGTACATTTCATTTCCTGTTTTAATACCAAGCATAATTATCATTGTTATTGTAATATTTGGATTATTATAATGCAAAATAATATTTAAATTTTATTGTTAAAAACACTAAACAATGTTTATATCATAATGATTGAGCGCTAAGGACATCTGGGTTCCGCAGTTTGTGTAATCCTGGTTTGTTATGTAATTTTATAAAACATAATAAGTCTTTCTTAAAAACAAAAGGTTGTCAACACCGTTTAATGACCTTAGGGTCATAAGAGAAGTGATTATATGAATACTAATTAACCACATGATATAAATATTAAGGTGCTATAAGACTGTTGTTCAGAAATCATCCTGAGGTAATTTTAAGTCTGACATTTTATCACCGTCTATAAATAAAATACCCTCGGGGTTCAATAGGGTAGATCATAATTATTATTATTTTCTCATTCAGATTATAACTACCTAAGTACCTACATCATCAAGTAATTCATCACAAATGAACAAATCATTTACAAAGATATGATGAACTAGAAAGATGAAAAGCCTTTATTTTCATTGATCCTTGCCTCAGTGATCACAATTGCTATGTAGAGTTCTAATGAAACTAATGTTTAAAAAAAAACATTAGGTACCTGTTCAGGTATTTTGTACATTCATAGTTAGGAAATTTTTATTGTTTCATCAAACGAGTTATCTATGGTTACCTTGAGAGGTTGTTTGAGTTGTTTTGATTTAAATTTCAAGTTCTACTGATGTAAATTATGGTAAGAAATAAAGTCCTATTAATAGAGACCATTCAGTACTGTGCTACGGTAAATTAACATGAACAGGTATGTACCAAAATTTACCTCATAAACGTCTATTCCCGTTCAGAGAGACTTAAATTTGCAACTCCATTTCACCAACTCTTCTCTACAAAAAAAAAAAAAAAAAAAAAATGAAAAATAACCTATACCTGATAGTAATACTGCTGTAATAAACCAGATAGTGTATACTCGATCCCAAATTTTTGTGTTTCCCACTTGTTTTGAACAATTTAATCGTCGGCTCGGGGGATCGAACCCAGGATATTCCGCATGAAAAGCGGGACTTAACCACTGAGCTAATCAGCACGGCATCAAGATGGCAAAGTATTGTATTATATTGAGATAAAGGCATGAGTTGTAACTTGTAACAATACCTTGATTTATACTTATGACTTTCATGTTGCCACTTACCGCTACAACCCTGAACTTCCACACTGGAGGAGCCTTGTGTTTAATTGTCAGGAGCGAGGACACGTATTGAACTTTGTTTGCTTGGTGGTCGAGTGGTTAAGGCACTTGTCTGATGGTTCAAATAGCGTGGGGACTGAGGATCCGGTGGTTCGGATCCTACCCAATGCATGAATTATCCTCATATTATTTGAGAATTTGACCACGTAATAATGGCGCCAAAACAACGGCTAGAATTAAGAGACCTTCTGTTTTAGATTATCTAGGTATTGATTTCGATATTTTTCTAAATGACGCGCTTACGTTTTTTGGTTGTTTCATTTCCGCGGAGGAAAAAGTTTTAATTTAATGAAAAATATTTTAATTAGAAATCAGAGATACCTACTTTTTCTGTGTTGACTAAATGACTGATTTATCTTTGGCTAAACTGTGATGAGTTCAAAATGTAGTGTTCCACGTAAGTCATGTGACATTTTAATACGATCTCGATATAATGGGCTTTTTTTTACATTGACACTTATCAATTTACAAAATTTCTGCTCATACTCCTTTTGTAAGGATGAGAACAAAATTGTTTCAAACACACAGCTCTTGTTTTTAATCTGGAAATATTGGACCATTCTATTGTTCGTGACCCAATTTGGCGCCAAATATGAAATAAGGAATCTGGATCAAAGTGAAGGTGAGGAGTCTCCCCAACTCTGGAACCCTCCTGAGAATTTCGTCCGGTCTACCTTGGCTGCCGGGTTAGGTCAGTGGTCCGATGGAGGAACTACAGTTACTCACGAGAACAGCTGATGCACCACGTGGCATCTAGGCCCCCCCCTCCCCCCCACCTCTCACCATTCCCTTCCTATCTCTTCTCGGCTAACTTCTCTCAGTTGAGGCTAGCGCGCTAGTCGTGAACGTATGCGGTACCGTGCGCGCTAAACGTGATTTTTCACCGATTTTCGTGTGAATTATTAGAAATTTTAAGTTTTAAATATATTTTTATAATGTAGATTATACATAGATATTTATTTCTCACGTTTTCGCTATTTGTACCCATTTTTTAGACGAGTTTTACGATACTTTTTTCCGATTTCTTATCTTGATTCTTTACTTCCTTGCTGTCATGTGATGCATTTTTTCACTAAATAATTGTGCATTTCATTGAGTAGCTGTGGATATCTACGTTGGATTAAGTAACAGTTCTGTGGTAACAATATTTGTAGCGGCATTTGCGCGATGATGTGTTTTTCCCTGAAAGGTAAGAAGTGTTAACAGATAATGTAAACATGAGACCGGGATGGTTACCCCCTGGACGTGTCCATTTGAAATGAAAGCCTCATTTTGAATGAATTCTAAGAAAGTCTGCGATGTTTTCTAGGAATTGCGCAATTTTACAAAGACTAAAGGCGGAATTAATAGACGTTTTTGTAATACCTCTGTGGCACTAAGTCACGGATTGCGTACTGTGCAAGATAGGGAAAATCGACACTTACCAACGACTTAAGTTATTGATGTTGTCTATTAATTCCGCCCTAAATAATTAATTAAACTATTACATCGGTATTTGAATCATGGGCTTTATCAGTTGTAATAATTGTACATTCAAGGTCAAAATCTTTGTGTAACTACAGTCGAACCTGGATATTAGAGAACCCTAGGGACTGGATTTTCTCTTTTATAAATCGCTTATTTTCCCTTGAGAGGTAAAATGCACCTGGAAATTGTTCTCTTGTATCCGAGATACGACCGTATTCACTAAATCAACATTATGACGTTAGTTAGTAGTTCTAGTACATTTTTGTGCATTTCGATCTATTTAATCGGTCTATGCTCACATTACCCATAGAGGTGAAAAAGAAAGAAATTTTATCTGCTATTATCTGCAGTGATTATGGGGCAGGGCACCAAGCAATGATTGCTTGGTTATGATGGACGCAGGCGTCTCAGGCTCTCATATCACATCCCTTCTGCAATAATCTAATCCAAATCATTTATTAGGAATCTTCACTGCATCTTCTCGAAGTACCAACTAAAGGTATTGAAATTGTTTCCTAACAAATTTCTCAATGTTCCTTGGTGCCATTAATAAGCGATGAAACGTATAAATAATAATAATAACACTCTTTAGTGGAAGGTAACCACCAGGCGAGGTTAATGCTCGAAGTATTTTCTACCACCTAACCCTCAGATTCTTACTAATATAAGGTCATTAACTCAAATGAATGAGGAAAATTTCATGCACGCGGTGGATTCGAACCAACGGATCCCTACGCTACCTGGATTACAAGACATACAATAATTAATACGTATATCTACTGAAGGGACAAACCTTATAAAGGCCTTGGACAAGTGATTTCCAGTGATTAAGAAAGAAGAAATAGACCCGGCCTAGCATACAAGGCCAAGCGGATTCCTCATTCCAGGTGAATCATATTATACGTCTGAGCCAGGATCTAGTTTCTAGAAGATACGTTATGTACAGTGGAAGATACAGAAATGTAAGACATAACGGATTGGGTTGCTTTAGAATCAACTTACTCTTCTCGCAACTCTTCTTAAATGGAATACATTGTCAGTTAATATTCTTATAATATTCTACTTCATAATTTTTATCTGTATTTCTTAAACTATGTATCTGTATCATTAATTTTCACTGTTTACTGTGCACAGACAGTACAGTGAGTACAGCTGAACACATTTCCTCTGCTACTATAATATGTAGGTATAATACAGTACCTACAAATGTAATATACATATTCTCCATAACTTATAATACTTAGGTATATTGAGTTCATATTGTTTACGTTAGTATAGGATCCCGGATCTTGATTTATGGTCATGCAGCGACTACGACATTGTCTGGTCAGATAACTCGGCAAGGTCAGCACAATGACGCCATCTTTGATTGCCTAATGCGGACTGAACATAAACAAAGGAGATGGCAGGTCAGAACATGCCCAGGTTGAACGTGTCATGACTGCATATTGTCTACAATGCACAGTAAGAGATACACAGAGGTAGACCGGTGGTTTTAAAGTTCAATAGTATGCAATATGCATACAATGCAAATTTCCATTATTTCATATTGTTAGATACCTAGAGCCCAATTATAAAATAGGATTAATAATATCGCCTTATTTATACGGCCCGATTAGGACTATTAAGTCCCATTAGTCCAGCAGTAAGCCCAAGACGCATTATTATGTGGTAAAAATCCTAAATGGGAGGAAAACTTGTCATGTCCCGGCTGGGTTTCGAACCCGCGACCTCTGGAACCTCTGGATTCACAGAGTGCCGCCTTTACCACTGAGCCACCGGGATAGACTAATACAACAAAGATAAAAGTAAACCGGTCCCTCAAGTCAAAGTTTCAACCAATCACAACGCACTAAAGTCCGACTTGAGGGACGGTCTAGAAAATAGGATTACAACAAAGACAAGAGTAAGCCGGTCCCTCAAGTAAAAGTTTCAACCAATCACAACGCACTAAATTCCGACTTGAGGGACGGTCTAGCTTGTCTCTGTTGTAATTCTACTTTATAATTCGGCCCTAATGATTTTATTACATGGGCATTTTCAATTATTATTTGTTTGAAATGTCCAAAATGAAGCCCTGTGTCACCAACTAGACCATGAATCCTCCCTGGATGTTGGAAGGTTGTACCCTCTATTTATAATGTATTTCACATAGATAATAATGGTCTTATTTCAAATTAACTTTTCACTAGCATGTCCTAGGTACTCGTATTTGGATTGCATTGCAGATAAGAAAAGTCTCATTTCAACGCCCTGGCTTATTTTCATTAGAAATAAAGCCCATATGTACCTGATTCTCACTAGTATCGTAAACTGCATACGAGGCTGCATCAGTATTTTAATGGCTCCAGATTTCAGATAAGGATTTCCATGTTTCCAACCAAATTTAATGTCTTTCTGAGCCTGGAGAAAACTAGATTGGTTCTGAAAGAACCCAGATCAATAGAGGTGTACAAGAAATGTGAATGTTAAGATCAATACTGAATACCTACATATTGTGTCCTGAAGCATCATGCTCATGCTGCATGCATCAATCTTCAGGGATGTAAAGCTGTAACAAGATCTCAGCTAGATCTTAACAGTCGCTTACCAGAATTAATCCTTGTAATTTACATCTTCCGGCTTCAAAAATTGCAGATTTTCTAGAACATGATTCCTGTACTTGTACATTCATATAAAACGAATTTCATATTATCTTAAATGAGCACATTTAAAGATTCACAATTTGATTTCCCTTTTCCTCTTCTTTTCTCTTCCACTTGTACAGAGCGATTGTATTTCTTAATTTCATAGCAGATATACTCTCGAGAATTTCATTATGAGTGAAATGACGGAGAAGGGAAATTTCAGTAAGTTACGACTGCTAGACTAGCTAGAGAATCCTCGTTTTATGATCCTTTTCTTTTCCACTTTAACATCTTCTCAGCGAATGGCTTGTTCTAAAAAAGTAAACGGTGTTTTTATAACAGGAATTTTCAATTTTCTTTCTGTGTTCTGTGTTTGCAAATCAATACAATATGAGCAAGTTACAACACAGACCTCAAGCTTTAACAGTAGCGACTATTTCATTGCTACGAAACGAAAAAGGCTAAAGAAACACTCATCGTATAGATTTAAAAAAAGTCCTATTTTAATTAATATAAATTTGAAGAACGACATTACAATTCAGTGGTGTTGAAATTCAACCAATAGACAGGGCGTCAGTCGCGTCATTGAATACACCAGTTCTAGTCAAATGACTAAAGTCGGGCAAAGTCCAGTAAGGTCATGATCAGGAATTAGTAGGTGTCCACTCCATATCAAACCCTCAGGCTATGTGAACTTAATGTGAGTAGCTGGATTGTGAGGTTTCAGCGAATGGAGGGTAAATTTCCCGCCTATGACCAAAATGTTCTTGAGACATTTAGGGAAAAAAAAGAAGAACTTTAATCTGGGCATATAATACACCATGTTAATATCGCTTATACTTTGCCAGCCGTATAATATTTAGCTAGGAATGTATATAATATGTCTTGATATTATTGAATGTATCTATTTTGACGATGTGAGATGTGTCAGAGTTAGCTACATAAATCCTGCATCAGTAATATCAGTATACATATTACCTAACAACTGTAAATGATGATCTCATGTTTATCAACACACCCAATATTGTATTTTGAACACTAATTGTCAGTCTAAATAAAAGCGTCTCTGTTCACGCGGTGTCGAAATCATCAATATCACCGCTGACTCATCGACCGTCACGCGAGGAGGTCAAAAGTAAACTCAAGAGATTAGCCTGATGTCCAATCCAAATATGGTAGTAATTGTCGGCTGTTACAAGTGAATCAACAAAAGCAAAGGGTGACATTTACTCGGCCTTTATTATATAACTTGTTTTAATTATATTAGAATCACGTTTCGCATATATAATTATTACCTGAAGTAATTGTCACAATATCAAAGACATTGTCATTGTACAATGGTTGGATCTTAAATGGAATAAGTGACTGTTCTTCCCCAGCATCATAATGGACAACATAATGTTTTCTGGTTCCTCCTCTTTGTTTGCAATAATTGCATACCCCATTGAGTAAGATGTGATGGAGGCACGTCTTGTCATCTTGTGTGCGGTTGTGATTGCCATTCGTGATGTTCCAACTGATGGATGCTACATGTATTGGAAATGATGTCATCAATTAAGAGGAGTTCCTCGACATATCTCTGCTTGTAAATGGTTAATTTCTCCATGTAATGCCATCAGGGCCATCACTGTTGACGTGCCATGTGCAAAGCTAAGGACGTGATTTTCTCCAGCTCTTTACTTACCTCACTCACCTTTCTTATTTTCTTAACAATCTACTCTGTATGTGTGTAATGGTAATGTACTCGGTATGTGCCTATGTTTCTCCTGATGGCATACTTGTTGGAATCGAGGCGATATCTATTCTTCGTGCCTAAAATAATGGTTGGGGCATCATTTCCATCATGGCAGCCCTCCCTCCATTTGAATGAGGTTTGCTCCGCTGATTCGACACACCATTAAGATTTAATTGATGTTTCGTTTGAATTGAGTGAGTCGCGATTTCACTCGTTTCATTCACGTCTTTAATTATGCTCACATTATCTGTCGGTGTCCTCAATATCGAATTCAGCTGACGTGTGGGCTACGATACCACTGTACAAGACCTCCTATACCATAGCAGATATCTTGTACTGTGTGCAAGCCATTACATATCTTTGTTAGTCAAATGACTTTTTATGGTTCAGTGGACATCACTCAGATCAGACTAGCTTACCACAGAGAAGGTGAGTATTCAATTTCCGGCATTGAGGGCGACTACGTTATTCTTCATACATTTAATAACACAATCCGATTATTCATGAAATTAAATTACTTCCATGTTCCAATATGTAATGTTGGTCACAAGACAACTAGTGAGGATTACAGTTCAACTCAATTTTAAATTGAAATTAAAGAGAGAGGTTACATTTTCCAACCTGCTGCTGTGGAAACCATGGGTGCTTGTAGCGTCGAATCTAAGAAATGGTTAGACCATTTGGGAAAGAAATTGACTGGAATTACGGGTGATCCCCGTTCCAATCATTTTCTTTACCAAAAAATTGGTCTAGCCATTCAAAGAGGGAATGCTTCTTGCATTCTCGGTTCCCTTCCGGAAGGACGCTCCCTGGGTGAAGTTTTTTTATAAAGTTCAACTCATGCGAAGATATTCATTTCCTCAGTAGAATGAAAAATAAAACAGGCTATCTGTTTGATAGAGAATGACAAGCCTTCCTCGTAACCCCAACCCCATTACCGAAAACGTTGAATTTTTTAGTAGCATCAGGTTTGAAATTTGTGAGCTCCATCAATCAATTACTAATTTGCCTGAAATGTCTAGATCTGATTGAAAGTTTAGTGGAATGTCAAGTAACTGGGACTATGAATATTTAATGAACAAACCGTCAACTTGGTTTAACTTGACTATTCTTTTGGGGTTTCTTGATGTACCTAATAAGTATTGAACGTCTTGTATTTTTAGACTTGGGATCATCATCATCATAGGGTGGCAATGACTCAGCACTTCTACTACTGTCTTTACAAGGAGGCTAATAATTGACAAGGGCCCCCAGAACCAAGGCAATGCTGGTCTACTCCCTGTTTATAGTTCCCCAGCTAGACTTGGGGATATACAACTTAAATACTTCCCTCAGAAAATATCTTGATAATTTGAGTAGATACTAGATTTGTTACTCCGTCATTGCCATTACACTTAGATATTTGCTACGCTATTTCATTTTCAACTGGGAAACAAAGGTGTGGTTTAGGACTCAAAATAGAAAGTAGGTGTAGGTAGGAATTAACATCAATTTCTGTTTAAAAAAAGAAACCTACGTCACACCAGTCACCATGTCAACACTTTGATTATAATCTTAGGAATGAAGGATTTTTTTTCGAATCCATAAAATTTGAACATGAATTCAAGCAAGTGTTTCGTAGGAACCTTGTTTTGTTTCAGTTTTTTTTCTGTAAACTCTTTATCGAAAACGAATTAAACAGTATTGCCCGTATCAAAAAGGAAATTGGATTTCTTCAGTCTCCGTCTCTCTTTATTCAGTTCCTTTACTTTCAACTATTTGTTTTTCGCCGTATGATTGATGGGAGCGAGTTGAAGCCATACATCTGTTTCAATGTTGTACCAAGCATTGTCGACGATACATCATAATAACTATAATTTTCAAGTGGCATATATTAGAGAGCGCAGAGAGACAGACATTGAACATGCTGTTTTGCACATTTTAGCAACATATGTTTCGAGTGGAACACAACACGGGTATGAGCGTGTTTATTGAGTAGGTACAACGCACAACACTGTGTTCAGTTGTTCCAATATGCTAAGCTACTTGACGATTGCCTACTTAATTACACGTATGCTGAAATTAAATTAGAGAAACAGTAACAATTGCATGAGTGGTCCAGGTGTTTAACTATGATCAGGCTTTGTAGTGCTACTTATGCATTTACATGTACTGATCATGGAACTTGGAATATGATCACAAATCTTGATCATATCTGACTCGTGAGTAGGTAATATTCATAATAAAATATAAATTAAGTACGTGTTAATTACTATTTTATCTGTGAAGACCAGTAATGATGAGGTTTTAATCTCTTAATTCTTCTCTGCAATGTTTCGTTATCCTACTATCTGCTTTGGTTAACTTAATCTCCCTGATTATTTGCTCAATTCTTCACAAGTCGTAAGCTATGCCCACGCGAGTCGTTTAAAGTCAAGGACATTCTGGACATTCTGCTTGTTAAAATGTTTGCCTTGCCTTCCTACGTCGCCTCAAACGAGATTATAAATTCCTACATGGTACTAATACTGAGTGGATGGGTGAGTCTTTCAAATTTCAAACTAAAATGACCGTCGTTTCATGTTTGTTTTGGCGTAGCTTGAAATCTCCTGTTTTTTTTTTTTGTGAAAAGCTAGAATATTTGCATAATCAAGTTCACTTCGTAATAGCTAAAATGTTCTTTTTCCCTATTTGTAGCTTTGTTTTTTATAGTCGCCAGAATGATAAATACGTGCTTCTTCTATTACCTCTTTCATAAACACCTGCCTATTCTTATTTCTAACTTTTTTTGTCAAATAATACATAAACTTTTACCAAATATTGTTTATTTTTATGGTCCATTGCTAAATATACTTCAAAGTACTATGCTATGTAGGGGGCTAATTTCATTGCTTTATGTATTGCCAGTATAAAGCCTTTTCCAGTTTCGTCTATTAGAAATAACTCTCGTTGAAGCTCGCGTGATATGACGTCAATTCTTCACCTAGAAAGGCATGTTCAAGAAGTTCTCCTGTGCTAAGCAAGATATTATATAATTATACACCATTCATTTTAGCTGTACCTCTTTCATATCTAGAAGTCATCATTTCGTCGAATAGAAAGCCTCGATCGACCTTTAACCTTTGTACGTTTTGAACACTGGAAGCTGAATGTTCTTGCTGGAAGAGAGGTATCGACTTCCACAGTCCGTCCCTTCCGCTGCAGCTTGCTCTAATGTGCTTTTCTTTTCCTTTGTTTCAGGTAGGTAGACTTTAAATTCTGTTTACATTAGACCCCTGGCTGTGCACGCATTATCACAAGTAGGAAAGCTAACATGTGAGTAATGATGTGAGGGAAATAGTCGTTATCACAAGGATTCCACGAGAGACTAGACTGATGTGTATAACAATTACACTCAAAAGAATGATTATAATTAGCTAAAAATAAATGATATCAAATTGAGAACACCTTACCCCTCTCTTTCTATATCTCTGCACTCTTCTCTGAATGTATTCCTCTTATGTTTATCTTTCTTTACCTTTTCTTGGGGTCATCCTAAACTTGATTTCTCTTTAAATTTACTTGTTGCACGGCAATAAAAAATGGCGGTCGGAGTATGATTTTTCTGAACCTCTTTGATTTGAATCGATACACCGCGACCGCCATTTTTTTTTGCCGTGCAACAAGTAAATTTAAAGAGAAATCAAGTTTAGGATGACCCCAAGAAAAGGTAAAGAAAGATAAACATAAGAGGAATACATTCAGAGAAGAGTGCAGAGATATAGAAAGAGAGGGGGTAAGGTGTTCTCAATTTGATATCATTTATTTTTAGCTAATTATAATCATTCTTTTGAGTGAGGCGTTCTTCTTTTTTTAACCATGAAGTGGTGTTTTTGGGGGGATATCAGTTCTTTTTGTACGAAAATATAGGTTCATACACTACTAAAACATTATGAATAACAAAAGTAAATAAGTTGGGAAAATGTGAATGTTCCAAGTTGTCTTTATATTAAGATATAGTTTAAGCAGTACGTATGTAATTTTTCTAAGGTCAATATGTATTTGGATCACAGATTTGGCCCCTGAGTACCCAAAGTGAATAAATAATATATAAATTTTCAATGCAAGACCTTTTGATTCTATACTCCACATGATTAGGTTTATCTTTTAATGCTAAATAGACCTCGGAGCCTCCTATGAGGGACACTAAAACATCTGGATTTACAAATGCCAAAGAAATCATTTTGTAATCACCTTATCAAGATGAGGTAATGAGTTCTCTCCCGTTGACCTTTTCATACCCGAATTCTCTCTGACTTGTTGCAGGGGTCACCTCGAGTATCTCTCCCGGAAATAAGACCATGCTTTTTTACATTAGGTATTTAAGAAAATGAAAACTATAAAATTATCATTATTATATAAGAATCGGCCTTCTATAAGGAAATCTTTAAAATCTCTAACTAATGAACGGCAATGCCTTCAGTGTATAGTAGAGTTAGGTAAAATACATCGGAGGCCATGCCTCAGGAATATAGTGAGGTTAGGGATAATACATAGAAGGCAATGCCTCGGGTTTATAGTAGGGTTAGGTAAATATATAAAAGGCCATGCCTTGGGTCTATATCAATGATTCCTAGGTGTTTCGATTATAATTTTTATGCTAGGCCTAAACTATGTAGGTATAAAATCAGGTAAAAAAGGCAAACGACACGACGGGAGACAATTTGTTGTTGATAAAACCATGCGCGGGAGAGAACTCGGTGGTGACGTTCCTTATCAATACCTCACGAGGTATGAGTGTACCCCGGACATAATGGACAGAAAAAAAAAAACTCCCTGAAGGGGATCGAACCCAAGTCATCGTGCGTGCAAGCCTAGTATGCTACCCACTTGGCCAAAGTCACTACTTTGTCACAACTTTTAGTGAGTAGCATCGACATTATGAGAGCTAATTCATCATATTTTATCTCCATCCAACCATGATTGTCCAAAATCAATCTCGTAATGCCGCCACAGGTCATTGGCCAATTCTGCAACTACTACAATTTTCCTCGCGAGGCTAATGGGGTCGTCATGAAGATCAAATATAAAGATCGGAAAAACAAAACAACGTTAAGCCCAAATTGAAAATATAGAGCTAAAAAATTTCGTCCCCGCCAGGACTCGAACCCATGCTGACTGGTTGGCAGGTCGAGCATGCTATCAATAGACAAAGTTATCTTCTAAAGAAACGGACGGAAAATGAACTAACTAAATGAATACTTGGAAATTTAAACATTGAAATTTTGCAGTGAGAGAGCGAGGTCATCTCGAAAAATACATACTGGCCAAGATCTGACCACTAAGCTAAGGATTCGAAGGTACCTACCCGCAAAGAAAATGAAAAGGCCACCAGGTGCCACCCAGTGGACCGGATGAAGGAATAAAATCAATAAATTTGGTATCTGCTCATCAAGATCTTTCATTTGATACCACTTGAGATTAGTATTATCCTTTAATTCCCGATTTGGGCTCCCAAAACCCCAGGCCGCCCAAATGGGCCGCCCGCTTATAATTTAGAGTTTTTTTTTGGTCCGGGCTCATCTCCATTATATCTTGATCACTTTAGACACCTCACTTAATCTTCAGTGCCATGTTAAGGACACGAAGTCGGGTCTCAAAGGATCCGTATGAAAAAAAAAAACGGAAAAAAAAAAAAAAAAAAAATTATGAATCTTTTCATGTCTTTCACGATTGTTTGGGGGGTCTCGAAAATAGGGTTCCCGTTGGCCTAGGAAGTCAAACAAAAAGTCAAATCAATTTATTTTTCAACGTAGAGTCCATTTCTGCAATAAAAATCGCAATTTTTGAAATTCATGTTGCACTTTTCGCTGGCTGAAAGTACATGAAATGCATGGGAACTATGTTTTCCGTAACCTTACACTCTGCCGGGCTGTCTCTTTCTTTGTATAGGCGTTCTTCACACCTCGGCCGAGGTGTTTGATAACAACCTCATTAATCCGTTGTTCAGAGCATGAGATTCGTGACCTTGATATTGGTGGTTTGAGTCCTAAGATTGGATTCTTTTTGAGTAATGTGACATTTATATTACTCAACAATCTTTTAGATTCAGGTAGAATACAAGGCGAGAGAAAAATTTCCTTTCCTTCTTTCTCTCTAGGAAGTTAGAAGACACGGATCATTATTTTGTAAAACGGAGATGCATCAGCTTCTCTGAGTTCAACATTTATAATGAGTGCAAAAAATGTTGTGGCGATAAGATAGGTGCCAAATTGTACCTCCACGCCATCATGTACACACACCTTCAGTTCACAAGAGGCAAATTACTTTAATTTGCCCGGGAGTTGGAACCGTCAAGCCAGAAGAATGCTGACGAACATTTTACATGCATTGTCAATTGTGCATTTGAAATATCTCGAAAAGTAGTTGCCAAAACATTAGTATGATAATATCTTCTTGTTATCAGCGTGCATTTTTACAATACACGAATTTATGTCTTATCTAATACGTTAAGAAGGTTTCCGAGAAAAGACCAATACGAACGAGTTTATTTTGCTTCAATTGTCTCTTATATTAATATTGATCATCAAGTACCTATGCATCTTTGTTCTAATGAGGGAAAATTAATTTTGTAACGCAATTTGATTTTAACTGCGCAAACAAAATACCTTTTCTTTTCAACTACTAGATATAATTATGTTAGATGCACCTAAGAAATAGAAGCAAGTTAAGTATTTTCCAAGTGATGTAGTAGCATGCATTATTCTACTTCCTATGTCGAAGAGAATGTCTGAAACAGATAAATTTAGAAAAACAATGGGTTGGAAAGTTCATGAAACTAGTGCGTAGGATCACTACATCAACAATGCATTTTCATTCCGATTCCTATTCGTATTATCATGGTAAGACCTTGTTTCACTGCCTGTGTCTGCAACACACGAAGGTAGCTCGAAGTTCTCTATATATTTCTCTTTTGTAGATGAAATTTCTCCTATGGGTGAGCGGTATGCTGTAACCAAACTCTCCTATTCACCACTAGTGACTAGCGTGTCATTCCCCAGCAAGCTCCTCACTTCACCACTCAGGAGTCTGACATCACAGCCTTGTGGCTGGTGAGTCAACCCGGCATTCATTATTTACGAGAAAGTATTTGTTTTTGCCTGAACGTGTTTTCACTTTTGATCGATTCCCCCAGACGTGAGAGATATCTTGCAAAGTGAAAATGAAGGAGGAAAACACCAAAGTCATGACAAAGTACAACTGATGCTGACGTCTTGACAAGGTGATGTGTTGCGTATGTAATGGAAACTGATTTCTCGTCAGGAAATTGAGCGATCAATGTACGCCAGAGCCAGAATGACTGGCAAACTTGTCCAGCCAATAACTTCAATGTAGGATGAGTTAGCAAATTGTTTCCTTCATAATAGGGGGTTACTCACTCGTAGATTCTACATGTGAGATGTTCGCATTGTGTGCATACAGAGAAGTTGCACGAATTCGCACGATATATTCTTCCACATACTTCACAATTGGCACATTATGTTCTTCCATAACGGTCGCAATTGTTACATTCCCGTATACTTAGTAGATTTTTTTTTCCTTTTTCACAGTATTGCAATATTCCATGACCGAGGTACTCATCTATACATTCCGCACAAGTTCTCATAGTATATTTATCTCGCTCAGTGTTTCTTTTCTTGAGAGGAGGAATTCCTATTTGAGTTTAGAAATTTACTAACCATCTTTAGCTGCTGTAGGCTGTAGATCAAAGTCCTGCTGACGGATTTAATAGTTTAAACGTTGATATTTCAAATTTAGTTTTTCCACTCAAAGCAAACAATTTTTCCTGATATAATGTAGAAATCTAAGAAATCCTTAGCATAATATTGCATTGCTACGAGATAAATACAAGTATGTGTACAATATCTAACATTCTAGCAAACATTGCGTCATACATATATCCATGTTAATCTAATGTGAAGTACACATGGAGATCATTCATTTGTGTAGTGTGAAATTCACCTGCTATATTAAGAAATACATTATTATCTATCTACACTCGAAGATTATAATAATAGTACGGTAGTATGCTCCACTGTACCATAGTGAACCATTCCTGTATATGTACTGGGTTGCCCAAAATATACAATTACTTAATTCTTAACAATCAGAGATTGGAGAGAGAGACTTTTGAATATAACTTTTCCAATTTTCCCTCTCAGGGATGTGAGAGATGATTTTGAGTTGACTTGAGTGTGAATGTGATGAAAGTGAAAGGTAAAATTTTCTAAAGCGCATGTGAGATGGAAAAATACTTCATTTGTAATTTGAGACGTATCTTTTTTGATATGAAAACTACATCTTTTTTGATAGCGCATTTTTATTTTTTTAATTGATTGTATTAGCCATTGAGGCGCTCTGCAGACCAATGTGTAATTGTGTATGTGCGTACGAGGGGACAACTCTACACTTCACCTGTCTACCGGTACCGGTATCACACCGTACACGCTTACCAAGTCATGCATAGTAATTGGTACAGCGTTATCACAAGTATGTATGATAAGCAGGCTAAGCCTACATACCTTCTGTCCATTCTGCCGGCACCACATGCCTGCCCGTATGGCAACTGGTACCAGGCGGAACGCATGAATAAGCACTGGCTTTCCTATGCTCCTGTGATGTGGCGAGTGAAACCACTACTGACTACTTCGACATGGTCCATGTGTTGAATATCTTAAAAATCATGCATCATACGCCATCGAAATCACTGGTGGTTGATTGTGTAATCGGAATGATACATTGTAGTTCCGTATAGTTGAGCGATGAATATGAGAATAGGCAAGTTGTTCAGTAATAGCATTCCTCATGAATAATCAAATTTACAATGATATGCAGTATATGCATCGTCATGTGAGATTGAATGAAAGGATATATGTAATTTGATTATTGCTCTCAGTAGATACAATTTTCATTGAGAAATTCACAAATAAATCAACAAAGCAGGGATGAACTTGTAATCTGTGGAGATCCCCTTGATAGATCCTGAGGCTGCAACGCACGATGGAAGTCCCCATCGATTCTATTTATCCAAGACAGGTTTTACTCTAAATGAGCAGGGCTGTTACCAAGTTTAGAGCAGCCCTGCAGCGTTGTCAGAAGACTAGCATAAGCAAATTGCCTCCTTAAAGAAAGACTTTGTAACGATTCCTTGGCAGTAAAAAGCAATCGTCTGCAATTTTCTAGATCCTGTAGAGGCACTGGAGAACTGGAATGAACGCCTTTTATGTGAGCTAGACTGCTAGACAGAGTGCATCGGATATAGACATAGTAGATAGGAACGTTGCGTTGTGAGCAATAAAATGCAATTTACGAGCTAATGTACCAGAGTGCAGTTAATGGCAGCAGCCATGAGTTTGCATTTCGTTGGATTTGGAATTGCAGTAATGTGGAGGTGGAGGATGAGCTAGGAGCTCAGTATGCACGAGACTTGAGGCACGTGGTGAACATGAGATTTCTGCAGACAGTATTATATCTCTACAATATGTCTGTGTCTGCTGTAGTTAACAGGTTGTTAGGAACAAGCCAGGAATTTTGTTCATCACACATGAATGTAGTGAATTTTAAAACCTCCATTGTGCGAGACATTAGCACGTGCTTTGTATTAGAGACGAGATTTATTCTGAAATCTTATCATCTTGGTGTATGCAACTATGCATGCAAACTCAGAACATGGTTCTATTCTTACTAGCTCACAAATACCAGGAATTCAAGTTCATTTCATTGTTCGAAAAGCCACCAAAATTTAGCATTACAGCAAATAACAAAAGGGCTCAATGCAAAATAAAAGCTTTCCAACCACATATCCATGGATTTTCTTGGAATAAAGGGAGCCTTGAAAGTTGTAGAAAACTCTATGGATTATCTGGATAAAATCTCGTCTTGAGTAATAATACCTACTTAGGTAACACTAAACCTTTTATTATATAAATTGAATTCCATGTTGAGAGGACTTATTTGGAAACCCAGTGTTATGTAGTAGACGGTTATAATAACTAATTTGAGTCATTTGTCTCATTACTTGTAAAATAACGGATAACCGAAATGATAACATGTATTATATATGTACCTCTGATGAGTAGAGTACATTGTCATTAAGTCTAATATAATGTGTACCGCCCACACAACCCTTTTACAAACGTTTTCAAAAATCATCATTACACGGTACTCGGTTTCTTTAAATGAGAAGAGTTATTGAGACCATGCGACCCTTCTAGGATCTATAACTCCACCTGGGTCGAAATTCAGTCTTTCACCCTTTCGTAACCTCAATTTACCCTTATATAACCTCAATTCACACTTATATAACCTCAATAATTCTACAACATGGTATCTATCATCTGTTCCATTTCTCCCCCTCCTCGTCGTATAGACTCAAATGGGCGTAGCAACAAAATGCAGCGGACTGCAGTGACTGCACTTCTGAGGTGCTCGGCCAGTCGTCAGCCTGAATAGTTCTATAAATAATTAACCTCTCGCCACATGCATACTATGTGTTTGGTGTCAGCGGCGATGTACAGTTTATTTCGATGTCGTTATCTGTGTGTAAAGAATGGGGCCCTCCCTCCCCTGGCCTCTGTCCCACTCTCACTCGTGTGCCCCCTGTCCCACTCTCACACGTGTGCCCCTGTCCCACTCTCACACGTGTGGCCCCTGTCCCACTCTCACACGTGTGCCCCCTGTGTCCGAGGAGCCAAACATAATAATAAGAAGCGGCCGGCCAGTGAGGGGAGACAGCATGGCAGATTTCGCAAAGCGAGGTTAACGAAATTTCAACTCAAGGCACATTCTGTCATGATTTTTCGCCTCAAGTGTATTTCATGAGATTTGTTACTGATACAATGCTGCTTTGATCTTTCTCCTCTTTTTCGTTTGCCTAAATTTGTTTAAAAAAGAAGCCTTCCATTTTTCTCTGACAAGGGTCAAAATTATTATGCTGCAGCCGTCATTTCCCCGTTCTGTTTGATCTAGCAACAAGTATGTATGTATGTACTGCCATTCTTATGTATATAATATGTTACCTTTATTAGTTAGGAATGTATCGTTTACATTTGACCTTTACATTATATGTTCCTTCTGGGAAAGCCCATTCTCCCCTTCCCCCTATCTACCCTTTTTAATAGTGGGAGGTTGATAAGAGAGCGGTAGGTATAAAATGTGACCTTAATATGAGGGTCGAGAGTGTTAGCATGCCCTCAGCCCTACAGCGGGTTAATAAAGAAAGTAAATAAAGTTGCCAATTGGGAGTTTTGGGACTGAATCCTAAATTGAAGTAGTTATTTACTGAAAAACACAAAGTACATTACTACACTGATTACCGCGGTTGAGAGTTTAACACCGATACGAAGGGTGTGGGTTCGAAAACTGACCTTGACAATATTTTTCTGGAAAATGTTTCACACCGATACGAAGGGTGTTGGTTCGAAACCTGACCTTGACAACATTTTTCTGGAAAATGTTTCCCCCCCTAATACTGATTTTCTGGAAAATGTTTCCCCCCCTAATACTGATCTAGTGTCGCCGAAACTTTAGCTTCAGGGGAAGAAAAGAGTTATTTATCACTCTCTATGCATGGTATTTTACTTTATATTATTCACGTGGCAGTTATAAAAGCACTATCCTCAAGTCGCAAATTTAAAGAAAAATACATAATGCTAGTTAGTCCACTTTTTCACAAAGACATAAACTCGCGGCTTTCTTCCATCGCGTGGGTTCCCAAGTCTTAATGGAAGTAGAACCAATTAGCTTACTCTCTTACCAGAATGTCCCTCACCGCCGCGCGCCGCGCTGTTTCCCGTCAACCCATTCTCTCCGTTCTGTGTGGGAACCATAATACCCACCACAGGGCTGGAGTCAGAGGGATGATTTATTTCCCATGGTGCCGCCTACCCAACACAAGGAGCTTCGAAAAAGGTCAACGGCGATCTACCCGCTGAATATTTCACATCCCGCCCCCACAGCTCCTCCGAGCAGTAAGCAAGGGGAGACCCAGTTTTACCAGGAGGAGGAGGCATAATATTCACCGCCCCCATAGGACATTTTTGTAGAGCAATATTTGCGTGACGAAACTTTTCTAAACGTGCCAGACGGTGTAGAGAAGTTTCGTGTTGATTTGACGTATGGTTTAGAATAGTTTGGAACTTTAGACATTTTTCCTGCATGTTCTTGATGGCTGTTATTATATTCCTATCGAATACTTTAGTTATGTCGTGACTCGTGCCATAGTTAGTACTGTTAGGTCTGTTAGTAGTCTTAAAGTAAATAAAATGCCTATATAATAAATTATGCCGAGAGAAAAGTCAACGAAAAATGGTTTACTGGTGAGTGCGGAGGGCATCCACATGGAAAAACAAGCCAAAAATCAATGGACTAGTTGCTTTTGATTCAGTGCCTAACTCAACTACGATTTGTATGAAGAGGTTTAAAAATTTAACGAAATCTGTATCTATAATAATGTCGAAGTATTTGTATGTATAAGAAGAATTCCGGTATGGATAAAAAGTACTGCTCTGATATTTTTTAAAACGGCCTATGAAAAGCTTCAATATCTAAATATGTCATGGTTAGGTTCGATATTCCTTGGGTTTGGCCCTAAAGGATGTGTCAGGAAGCGGTTCATATAAAATGAATAAAATATGAGTTTTATTTATCTGCGATATGGTTTCATAATTTCTATGAAAACCCACATATTTTCAAAAGTTCACAATAGGATTTTCATTGTGGTCAACTCGTTGGACCACAGAGAATTATAAGGGCAATATACCAAGCTGAACTAATGGAGTTACATAACGCGAGGTTTCCATCATGTGGTGCTGGGAGCTGGGAGGTCACTTCTGCTGACTATTTATCAAAGAAAAAAATATCTCATCTGAAATTATTCAGTGGCCGAATTTAGAATACTGTGTCGAATAAGCTAGAAGATGGGCCTTTCACAATAAAACATTGTTGTTTCTCTCCAATGTTCGTGATCCTCTCATTTCTTATCCATTTAATTTAATTAAAATGTCGAAAGCCTATAGATAGTGGAATAATAATTCCATCTGCTTGATTGTCTCTCAGTCCGGTCGATAATTTCTTGGATTTATGGGAGCCTGATTAAATCTACCATCCGTATCTTGAGATAGGCCACCCACTTTGAGGTAGGGAATATCTTCATTATTGGTATCGCTCTAAATGTTTCATTCATTTCAGGTTTTATTGTGCTTTGTCTGGAAATGTTGCTCGTTTTATTATTCTTCGTTATCATTAGTTTTATAGGTTTTGTATGATGAGAGTCTTTTTAATGTTGCAGAATTGTAGCTAAGTCTGCCAACAGACGGCTCTTTTATAACGTGTTGTGTTGTAGTGATGCTCAAAACTTGCTAGCTGTAGTAGTCTCATAAGAACAAATTTATTGTTACTTGAGGATGACTAATTTTCTTTTAAATTTACCAAGTACTAGATGGAACTCAATTTTCTTGATAGTTAGTCCACAACGGAACGTTTTTCATTTCTTAGGCCTTATAAAAGAAAGGAACGCTCTAGCTAAGTCTAGCCGCATTGTGTTCGCCCAAGATATGAAACGCTTTCAGCCGTGGTCCTTTGATCATGTCCCAGTGTTTTGTAACGTGACGTTTGAAAGGTTCGCAGATGTTTTATTTCTTTAATAAAAATGTCAGAGAGTCAAGGTGATCCATTTAATTTGAGTTATTATTGTTTTGCACACTGGACGAGAGCACATATGCCAGAGTGCTGTGCACAAAAACAGGCACACAATACAAGAAAGATACATAATTGCATCTGCATATATGAGCGTTTGGAACGATATGTTCTCTTGTTATTATAATTGTACCGTCAGCTCATCTGTTCTCAACACTCGTGTAAAGAAAGACTGTTTGCCAAAACCAGGCCGAACTGCTTTTATGTTGTACAGAAAAATGTACTTTCAATTCACCCCCTCATGACTTAGTGCGTGGACACAACGGAGGCCTATACCCTGGACCCTGGGGCAGAGCCAGTACCTCGTAATGCCGGGTCCACACTAAGCGAACATGTTAGCTAACAATGTTCGCGAACAATGTTATCCGCACATTTTGTTCGCGAACATTGTTAGCTAACAATTTTCGCAGTGTGGACCCGGCATTAGAAAATGTTTTTACGACTTGTTTGAAATAACATTGTTCGCGAACATTGTTAGCTAACATGTTCGCTTGGTGTGGACCCGGCATAAAATAATCCATCCATGCTATTGAATGTAAGCGGCTACAACGGAGTCCCGAAAATTGTCTATATCAAGCTGTAGGTGTAGGTACCAGAGTCGAGGGTGTAGGGTATAGGCCAGGGTCCTCGTTGTGGCCGCCTACTTAAGCTACCTAATTAGTATAAAAAATTAAAGAAAAAAGAAAAGAATCATGCGTCTAAGTAGATGATGGAGAATTTCCCAAGTCCAATGGTCTTTGGTGTAAGCCTAGAAATGTAAGGGAGCTAGGAACAGCTGGTTCCGCAGCCAGCAAGTAGCTACATAGCGAAGCGAAACGTGACGCGATAGCTCCATCGTGTCTTTTAGCTGCCAAGAAAATAAATCTTGGAAAGTTTATACAGTGTATCATCGTCTTACAGGGAAAACCAAGAGAAAATGGGACTTGAACTAGACTGAGCAGAGTCTAGACTAGAGGATAGGATAATTTGCCATCGAGACCCTTTGTGTGAATATAATTTTCATTTGGATTTCGAGGTATCAATCAGTTCTGATTAATGATTCGTCGTTTACATTTTTGAAAATGTTTTGACTCAATTTAAGCATAATCTTTTTAAACAAATTAAATCCCGTTATTCTTCTCGGTTTAAATTTATCACTTGACCTCCATTTATGGAGCCAACAAAATCCAATGGTCATTTAACAAAACGCTCATTAATTTTATACGCGAGCATATTTTATTGAACATAGAGGTTCGTCATGTTCAAGAGCATTGAACATTTTCCATTATTGTTTATTGGCGAGTCTGCACTTAAGAAGACCCGAGACCACTAGCACTGCAGCCATTGCATTGGGCCATCAAAACTTCTCTCTTCGTAGAAACCATTAATTTTATTTTTGGATGCAAAATATCAAACATCCAGCAATTGAAAATTGAAATGAGTTTGTTGACTTTATGATGCGTCTTCCTTCATACGTCATGAGACTCATGAGAACTTCATATGTTGGTTGATCTTGAATCTCTGTTAGTTAAATATCTTAAAACAGGAACCTTTTTGGTCATTAAATTTGTTCCACTTCTCATGTTTTTTTATTCATTATAAATATGAAAATAATGGCTTCGGCCAGAAGTACCTTGTTTAAAAAAACCCCAGTTATTGGGTCTTATTCGAACAGTTATTGGGTGATATTTTATTTCACGGTTCCTGCTCTAATTTAGCAACTTGGACAAGGTATTCTTCACATTTTGTTCTAATATTAAGAAAAAATCGCAGGCAAAATCCACTCACTCACTTAATAATTTTGCTCAATGGTTTCCCTTAAGTCTTAGGGCAAATTATGAAATATTAGAAGTACAAGAAAGTTTAGCGGGACCGACGCCCAAGTCGGAATGTCTACCAATCAGAACGCACTATAGTCAGACGTGAAGGACCGTCCGTCTTCTCTTTGTTGTGATTCTATTTTTTATTTCGCCCCTTTTCGTCTAGTTCGTATAGAGGGAGAGGAAATCCTAAGAAATGATAAAACTATTGTGTGTTAGAGGACGTGAGAAAAAACTGGAAGAGACTGAGCAGAAACGTCGACTCTGCTTAAGCGGGATAAGACGGCGTAAAGGATATTCCTTAGTGTCTAGATATTCATTAAGAAAGGATTTTCTGCAAATACGGACAAGACCCCAGACTCAGGCGAAAAAGCACTGTGGTGACGAAGACGTGTCGGCTATGAGAGAATGGGCTAAAGACATGGGTATGAGAACATTATAGGATTCACGATCAATGTCAATAGAATTTCTCAAGAGTATTATGACGAGCAATGTTTTATTTATACTTAAGATTATTCCGATAATCCAGACTCAACATGATTGTTTACTATTTTAGATCCTTGATTTAACAAGTGCTGGAATATTATTTCTGAGACTCGTGAGACCAAGATAAACAAAATCAACTATTCAAATGTTTTTAACGTTCAATAAATTATCTCTCAAACGATCCATTTTGTTTGGTCAATATTCAAATGTCAGTTTCATGATTGTACCCGACCTACTTTTGAACTCTTGCAGACTCAGCATCGCCTCTGTCCACAGCGCAATCAAGTGAAAAATCCATTATTTCTGAGGTCCAGTCGAATCGAAGAAAGGTTTGTCCTCTTTAAACAACCTGGTGTTACGATGTACTCGTAATATCTTCAGATAAAATTTAGCCCCAGTTCAATGACCTACAGAGTTTTGAAACCTAAGAAAAGTTCAGAGTATAATATACATCTATACTAGATTTTATGGGACCCTTCTTTTAAACTCAAAATTCCTTTAAAAAATGATCTCTTTTCACTAGACTATGTAATCAATATTCTGGTATGTCTGACACACACGTAACAACATTCTCTTACGTAACTCTTGATTTTCTCGTATTTTCCACAATCTTCATTCAATATTTTCTGATTTTATAATTTGACTGATATCCATATTTTGTTGCTTATCTCACGTCTCTTTGCTTGTATGCTTATTAAGTCGATCGAGACGAAACACAACGGACCGGCTCAATTAAAATCCAAGAAACCGGTTGTGAGAACAAAACTTGCATGGAACTAGTTATCTCTTCGTGCCGGAGCTTGGGGATACTAAAGGTATGCACATTTGTCAACATATGGTGGAAAGCCCGCCAAGTTCTCACTTGCGCCTAGGCTGTGACGCTTGGGTTCAACTTTCGCCTTCTCGAGCTAAAAGTGAGAGTAGACCTGTACGGTGTAATGCACAAGTCGTTCGGAATCCTGGACTTTCCTTCATGTCTGATTGGTACTTTAGGAATGGAGAAAACATACTGTCACTAGGATTTATGGATCATGTTGTTGCTTTAGCCAGCTTGGCTACAGCTGGGGGAGTAATGGTCTAGAATTCTAGATCCATCTCTAGTAGAAAAGTTGGCTCATTCTAAAGCACATAATTCTATGTACAATCAACCATCATGAGAACTTGAGCTTTTTCTTTATAAGCCATTAAACCCTAGGAGAACTGCTAGCTAGGATTGCTTGTTAGGGTTGGCTGATGGATTCAGATGGTTTCTAGCGCGCCCAATTGAAGAGAAAACATGACATTGATGAAGTCCACCCTAATAATAAACTAAAAAAAAATCAAACCTACTACTGAATTGTGGAAATCAAGCCATAGATCGAAAAGATACGAAGAAGTGGTAATAACCAGAATGAGAATCGGCCATACCTTTATTACCCATGGCCACATATTCAAAAAAGAACCCCCTCCTCTTTGTCAATGTGGTGCTGCCCTTACAGTTGCACACCTCCTTGAATGTTCTATCTTTGCTCCTGCCCGTATCGATTTGTCCGCTATGCCATCGTTACGTGACGATATTAATGAAATTGACGCCCTGATACTATACCTGAAACGAATAAAATGCTACAGAAAAATTTAGTTTGAAACGGAAACGGTGCGAAAGACCATATGCAGTTAAAGCACCTTAATTAAAAAAAATAAACATGACATTTCGTATCCTAGAAAACTAATCCATTAATGGATTCACCTAAAATCGTGCAAATTTTTCACTAACTCAATGCTAATCGCCTTTTAAGTACATGACACCTCGAGACTTTGAAATTGCCAAGTTGTTTGCCATGAAAGATACGGTACGTCTTCTGCCTGTAGTTCATAATCGCTGTTATAGTATAGCTTGTACTAAATAAACGAATAAATCTGAAGTATGTCTATTATTATTTCATCACCAAGCAGATCCCACGATGTTATGCCGGAGATAAAGAGCGGCGGTGTTTATTCCAGGAGAAATTCGTGACTATCGAACCCCATTTCATCATGGAATAATTATTGACAGTACGAAACAGATGAACCACTTTGTAGAAGCTCAACTGTTGTACCCTTGAATGAGAAATGGTGTCTTTATGGTGGATAACCAGAATGGGCGTTTGTATACTCCCCCGATTTCATACAAATCCCCCTGTCTGCAAATTTTGAGCGCGAAAGGGTACACACAAATTCTCTTGCTTGCGAAAAAAGGGTATTATGTTAATTCCCCCGATGGTCAACCTACAGAAATTATTTTCCAGTTCAAGCTTTCTTGCAATCTTGTAGCATTTCGATCCAACATTAGAATATCATTATAACAATTCAGAACTAGGGCATGGATTTTTATCTTACTGCGCGGAGTCAATCACCATCAGTATTCCTCCAAGATAATAGGAGCAGCAATATCGCGCGGCAGAAATCATGTCACTTATAATCTGCATCAAATTAATCTGATTCTGATATCCTATATGTATATTATCATCTGATTCTGATATCCTATGTATATTATCATCTGATTCTGATATGCTATGTACATTATCATCTGATTGGCAATCCCTGTGACGTAACTGAGGACGTTGCATGATTTAGTTTCCATTGGATTCGATTATTCTGATGTAATTTTCCTCACGTATCAGTACGTCATCTGCGCTGATGCTGTAGAATTGTTAAATGAAGCAGTGAAAAAGCGTGAAGTTCCGCATATAATTTTCTCCTTGCTCGGGGCCTGAATTTCATGCTAATTCTCATTTTCATTACTCCATGGATAGGAAAGTATTTTGCTCAGGGACTGAGGGTGGGGCAGTCATGTAGCCCCCGGATGGGATGATGCTGTAAATATTTTGTTGTTTCATTTTGTTGGGGGCTGTTAGTTCATACCTTTGGCCATGTTGATTATCGTGATGGATTTCTGCTTTTCTGGACTTTAACCTCAGCCCCTCCCCTCTTCCTCCACATAGCGTACCTGTATTAAAATTTCGCTGATCTTTACTTTTGATAATGTCATCATGTTTGCATGTTTCAATCGAATATTGCTATTTCTTGGGTTCCACCTCTTCAACAGGTCTTTCGTCCGTTGCCATTTGAATTTGATTCTAAACAATGTTCATCAGTTCCGTGCCAGAAATATTTGGATGTTGTTTTCTTACCAGAGATTCCACATCACATTGAACTCTCGAGTCTGGGGGGGATAGGACGGTTACTTCTAGTCAGCGGTTCTCCACCTGGAGGCAATGCAGCTCCCTCTACTCATCTCGGCTACATCCTGTCGTGTGTGAAAAGGTGGCCGAATTATTGGCCCTCAAAATATGAATACCCCACTACCTTAGAGTGAATCCAAAAACTGGAATTATTTTCTGAACTAAAAATAAGTCATCGATGAGGTTTTAGATTGACTCGTGGGTTTTTTCTTTGCAATATATGCAAAAGATCTGAGAAATTCTGATCAAAACGCTTTCTTTTCAAGTTTATGTCATCTCCAACTAAAATTTTCACAATTCACATTTACTTTTCGTGATATTCACTAGCAAAATTAAACAACATTGATTTAAGCATAATTATGTACATTGTATAGTTTACTGTATACCATGTCATTACTTGGGTAAAATACCAAATAAATGAGACTTTGAGAACCTCCCAAGTAACTCTTATTGATCATTATTACCTCTCTTTCTATTAGAGTATTAGACAAATTGAACACAGAGATTCTCACACTTACTCTCTGGCTAAAGTACCTGGGAATATTTGGAATAGGCACTCGTATGTGTGCTCGAGCTATTAGATGCTGGAGCAATCAAATTTCAATTCAATTCTGTTCTATTCAATCCACCACGAGGTTTTCATATGTGTTGGGAGTTGAGCAACCCCACAACAGTTAATTCCTTGTGGTCTAATGACTCTGGCAGGAAATTGGAACACATCTTCTTCACTACTCTGCTTCTTCGAGAGCTCGTGTTTAGGGCATAGAGCAGCTTCACTATGCTCCTCGAGTTTGAAGGTAGCCTTGTCTTAAAGCACCATAGTAACCAGTATTATTTTATCTGATTCTCGTAACTTTGTTTCTATACCCAAGACTTGATTGAGGTCCCTTGATATTTTTGTAAGAAAGGTTAATCATGTCCAGTTGTCCACCCATCAAATGCACCCTGAAGAAACCTTATGGTTAGCTCCACTAAATTGATGAAAATAATAGATTCATGTATACCGCCTCTTGTGTGGGTTGAAATAAAATATTGAAATAAATTGATCAAAATTACACCCTGACTCATTCATCCCTATTATTCATCTTGAAATGAGTCCAAGGTTCTTACTATTATTATATGTGAGTTTTCATTCATACATCAAAATCTTGTGGTTTTGAGGTGTTATGTAATAGTCGATTAAAAATTAACAACGTAGCTTGTTGAATCGAACTTGTAACTCTTGTATTTTGTAATTGATTTAAAACATTGTGGTTGAAAGGTATTACAAAACCAACAACTTCTCCACAGATTCTCCTATATGTCAGTCCTAAATGTTTAATTTCAAGGCAGCTCACTGCCTTGTACAATAAATACATTATTGTACCTCTTCGCCTCGAATCTGGGCTTAAAATTTATTATAAAATTAAATATTGTAAATCCCACTTTTTGTATAATTTTCTTACTTAAGTTCTGTATATAGATTGTATACGTAGATATACTGCAAAAGTAGAAAATCTTTTGACTACCTACACAAGTTTCAACTGTCGAATTGAAAATCAAAGTTCCCAAACGAAAACTACAAAAGAAGGAAATGAGAAAACTAAAAGCTGTTCCATCGCAAACAGATATCCTTCCTGATAGGAGCAGACATTGCTGATCTGGCAGGGGAGGGGGAGGGAGTAGGGGGGATCTAAATCTAAGCTAGGTGGTATCTAAAACTTTGAAGATATTGGCATGAGAGGAAATGTATACGAGTTCCAAAGGAAACAGAAGGTGTTTCAAGAAGGAAGTAATAAAGAGAGAACTGGAGAGGAAATAATTAGAGGACGAGGTGGGACAAGAAGAAGTGAAAAGGAGGAGTGATTAAATAACTTGGATAATATTCTTGAGAGCACCTATTTAATGTTTTTTCTTTGTAAGGTATCGCGTTAAAGTTGATAATTTAGTATCTTATGAAAACTTTATGTAGCACAATGCCTCGCCGTAAATTTATTTAACAAGTATGGAAGTAATATTAACTATTTACATTCAATTGCTCCTTAAATTTTCGATAGCAATAGCGGATTTTTCGTCTTACATTTATACCTCAATTTCCTCAATATATTCTTCCTCTGGCAAGGCAAAAAGAACTTTTTGTTCTTGTAAATTCATCAACCACCAAATCAATAAATAAATCTTAGAGAAATTTAACACAATCGCTTTGAAATCCAATAAATTTGCTTTCCAGAATAATTTTACAAAGGTATCAATTTCCGCTCTCATGGTTCAGTGGGAAACCAAACCGCATTCCCTACGTCACAAGTGTATCTTATTTCACCCGTATCCTCTTTCACTTACATAGACATCTAAATGAAGCCGATTAATTGTTTACCTTTGAACGTGATCCTCGTTGCTAAAGAAAAGATTTGATAGTTCAAGTTCTGTCATGTATGTCTCCTCAACTCACAAGAACAATAGGAAAGACTGGAATCCTGGCATTTAGGTGTGAGTCAGTTACAGGTCAATTTATGAAAAACATGTTTTTTATGAAAAGAGTGACAGTCATTGTGGTAATAAATTTCAAGGAACACCTATCTTATATTTCCCCATGTTAATTTTTGATTTATTTAATTCTGTTTGCAGGTAAGTTGAAGTGGAATGAATCGGTAACTTAATAGCAGTAGAAAGAACTTTCACATAGCTTCTTTTGGTAAGTACTTAGACTCAGACACTGTGGTATAGTGATGAACAAGTTTCAATCCGTATAGATGGACATTATCAACAATGCGGCATTATACATATACAAGTGAGATAATGATAACGCAACGTATTAAAATTATTTTTATGTTACAAGAAAAAGGTTCATGCAAGAAGATGTAAATAAATTTTTAGTACAACTCCTCCATCACCTAGACAAAGAACATTTAGAAAAGACATGAAAAAAGAGGTTCTTCTTTCTTCTCCAACCTAATGCCCTTAACTAACAGACAACACAGCAAGTTTTTATTTCCTCACCGGAGGAGAGAGCTTTTGTTTTCACAAGACAACATTTTTATTCCCCTCTGTGTCTTTATCTTTTGTCACCTGACTTGTAAGTGTTAGCCTCTTTTTCAACCAATGTGCTCATGTTGTGCTAGTAGCCGCTTTCCACTTTCTCGGAGGGCTATACTCACTGTACTTGAAGATCTCGGAATTATAAGACAAATCTTTGGAATCTTTTAGAATACATTTTGCAGGTTAAAAGAACGTATTGCTTGGAATTCTATTTTTCACAAATCTGCTTCAAAGCATGTCGGCTGGTGATGTTGAATTGAGGTCATACAGTTTTCGGAAGTTCTCTTGCGATTTTCGGAGGTGGAAAATGTATCACTTTCAAAATATATGCAACAGTTCTTTTCTATGGAATCTTTTTCCTGTTTTCAGTTGAAATGTTTATTATAGGCTCTTCAAGGAACCAAGGAGTGGCTCAGAGACTACAAGAGCCTCTCTACTCGAGCGGAAATAGTCTCCTATTCTATTTCTCACAAAGGTGAACTAAAATACACAAACACTATACCTGTCCATTGAATGACTCACTCAGAGAACAAAGCCTTCATTGTCTCACATGGGTCATTCAAAGGAATACGTAACAGCGGGGAAGGAAGGACACTTCTTATTTAGGAAAAATCACAGCATAAAATACACTCACTTGAGCTATAAAAAAGTACAATCAGCGGCCATTGTACTGTTCCTCTGAAATACAATATGGAGCAAAGCAACAAAAAGGTTTTTATCCGTTTTGTCATTTTGTATCTAGAACGAGTTCGATTATTGTGGGTGATAAGGAGACGATAGAAATTGCACTTGAAAGAAATAGTCACTGGGTGCAGTAAATGAAGCAAAAGATTTTTGTACTCGTAGACACATTAGTGAATCTATTATTTAGGTGGCACTGCAGGTGAAATTGTCGGGAACTGAGTTTTTTACACAGTTCAAAGCTTTCTTGTCTTCTTCAATATTGATGACTACTTGTACTAGTAAAGTATCCTCCATATGGAATGGCATATGCAATGCATGGAATAAAAAAACTCGTGAGATATGGAACCAATGCGTCCGGTTATTCGTTAGTTTCTTGACTTTCTTGTGGCCATTTTATTTTTTAGAAAACGAGTAGGTGAGAATATAATTCTAGTAAATTCGTCCTTGTGATGTTCAGTTCTCAAATGTCCCACCACACTAGCGACCAGGGTCAAGCGAGTTGAATCTGAAAAGATACTTTCCCGGCGGCGACGCGGCGCCTTTCCAGATTTAATTAACTTCACTCGAAAGCACCTCAATGTCTCCTCAGTTATTCAATAATGTCTCAATTTTGTTCTGGATGTCGCCAGCCATAGAAAGCGTCTCGGATGCAAAACGTCTCGATGTTCCAATATTTCACTGCATGTCAAAGGAAAGCGTTTCGATCACTTTTTAACCCTGACCCCAGCCAGCCTCGGATTGTGGGGGGAACTCTTGTATCCTTGAAAAATTCAAGGTTGCGAATATTGTCGCAAGGAACAGGATATGGGTATAAATTTCCCCCACAGGCTAATATCAACTATAGAAATTGATATTTAAGCAATTTAGCAACTTCTAAACTTTTCTCGTACACTCGTATACAAGTTAAATCCATACGTTACATTAAAACAAAACCATGTATTACTGTACATAATCCAACTCTGTTTTTCGTCAATTTGATAAAATACAAACACGTCATCTTTTGCGTGACTCAAGTTCGACTCTCAGACGTTCTTCATGATAAAAAGGCATTCTCTGCTTTTTCAAAATGAACATTAAACTTTCTTCTCGAATTTCCCATATGCTTACAGTCGAGTGAACTTTTTTATGCCTTCTCTTTCCATTGTTGCATCATCCAGGATACTTTTCCAACTGTCATCATCCATTTTCCTCTTGCCTAAACACTCAACTCATGTTTGCCTTGTATGTATTTGTTTGTGTATGTGAGTTAGTTCAATGGTCTTTTGTTTTCTTTATCAACATCTCGACTGTCTATTTTTCCTCCTTATCTAACATGCTCTCTTCTTGTCTTCTAACTTAAAGTCTCTCGACTCCTTCATACGCATTTTGTCTTTGTACCTTATCTAGATACTTTTTCCCCTTGAATAATTTCAGATATCTTATCTGCAAACCAACATGAGCATTTGACCGTCTGATCCATTCTGAAGCTCGAATGCGAGTGATCCGATCCTGTATGTTCCAAGTGATTTACAGCATTATTTCTTAACGCAACAGGAACAGTGTCGAATGAATGGAGAGTGCTGGAATAAAATATTAGAATCGGTAGTTTTTATTATTCCCGTGTCAATGAGAATCGGTTCCACTTATACTGGGTGGTGCCAAAGTACGATTCCATTTATACTGTTCCACTGAACTGCCCGCCTGTTCCATAAGCTCATTCAGGACAATTATAATATTTTATCAAATGTCCTTTTGGTACCACTAGGTTCAGGTTCATATTCCACCTCTTTTCTGTCATTTTTTCTCTTGTGAACGCAACACTAGTACACCTCCTCGTGTAGATATACCTCTGTGCAGACTACCCTGTAGATTTCATTGAACTGGAAAAACAGTCTGGTGTCACCTGGCAGGTAGGTATTGTGCAGATTGCAAAGTGCAATGATCCCAGCAAGATCCTGGAGCAAATTCTATATTCTTTGTAATTCAGTGCTAGTCAGTGAAATAGTGAGTTCCCAACTCTGGTAAAATACTGAACTACTGCTGCATAGTTGATTAGAATTTTTCTGTGAAATTATCAGAATATCGAACAAATCTATGAGTTAATTAAACGTGAGAATTTTATTGAGTTTAAAGTGCTGACTAAAGATTTTTATGTTCTACATTAATTTGCAAATTTGTTCTGTAAGTTTTTACATACTATTTTCTTCCCCCTACTATTTTATACATTTGTATGTGCCATAATCAAGTTGAATTGTAAATATAAAATGATTCCATACTGGATTCCCGTGCAATTTCTTAGTAGGCCGCCACAACGAGGACCCTGGCCTATACCCTACACCCTCGACCCTAGACCCTAGACCCTGGTACCTACCTACAGCTTGATATAGACAATTTTCGGACTTCGTTGTTTCTGCTTACATTCAATAGCATTGTTAAATTATTTCAAGATGTACTGGTTCTACCCCAGGGTCCAGTGTATAGATAGGCCTCCATTGTGTCCGCGCATATGTGCGAACACAAGGGAGCCCTACTGCCTATAGGGTATCGCCGCGTACCACGTAAAATAATCTAACCATGTTATTATGAAATTTAAGTGGGCTCAAAAGAGACCCAAAAGTCGTCCATAATCGTTTGTATGTACCAGGGTCTGGGGTATAGGGTCTAGATTGCAGGGCTTCCTTGTGGCCGCGCACTTATTCATTTTACACTCTGCATTAAGTCTACAACCCATTTGATTCGGATAAGGACTTTCACCTTAAATAGGTTCTCCACATAGGTTTTTCCGTGGCGTTACCATTAACATAACGAAGTGGCCATAGAGGAATTACATGCGATAATATTGAGTGTCAAGTATGACGTAACTTTTAAAGTATAAATTACGATAATACTAATATAGTCAAGTTCCTTTTATGGGAATAACCCAGCGATTCCTAATACGTACATGTTTTTATTCTGTCTTAAAAGGTTTTTGTTCCGTCTCTCCTGGAAGTCATTTCATCTGGTCCTTCTGTTGTTGTTGTTGTAGCCAGCTACAGCTGGAGGGGGAATGACGGTCTTTAGCCAACTTTTTTCAAAATTAGCTCGTCCTGAACCACATATTTCTATGTGCGATCAACTACTGTTAGGACTTGGACTTTTTTTTTCTTGTATAAGCCATACTCTTGGGAAACTGCAATCTAGCCTGGCTTGGAAGGGTTGGCTAGTCAGTTTTCTCTTTATAGTCCTTCTCGTGATATCTTCTGTCAATTACCTTCTCCTCTGCACGAAGCGGGCTTTGTGCTTCATGAAATCACTGACAGGTCAGGAATCTCAATGCATGCAATGACTCTCCTGTTCTTGGTTCCTCGAGAAACCTCCCCCCCCTTAGTTTGACACCCGCTGTCCACTGTCCATTATCCCCCCGGTCCTACACCCCACTCAATGGTTCTGGTGGCGATGTTCATTGTTTTAGAGGAGACTGCGAGCATGATTCGAGATAAAGAACAATGAGGTTAGACACCTTTCTACCTTGAAACCGAGAACAAAAGATCGTCTGGTCTGAAAGTGAGGGGAGTCCCATGTGGAATCAGGATTCCTCATTGAGAGATTTACGATTCAAAGCCAAGGAAAGGGTTTGGAGGTTGTCTCGACTTGCAGAAAGCTCCTAGCATGACGTTTTTCAATTGAGATGACTCGGAAGATTTACGTCCCTCAGACAGACTTAAGAGATTTTATGTTGATTGGTTTTATAACGTTTCCTTTTACACTTGTTCTTAGAAGACGTATGTTTTACTGGTACAAGGCGGTTATTTTTAACAATTCAATGATGTAATAGAACTCATTGTTACCAGATGTGTAAATAAAGAATTACCCACAGTCGTTGTCTCCTAGTCTAAGTACTGCTGAATATGGAGGATAGATAGGAATTAGCCATCATAGTGTGGCATCATCTTGAGAGATGGTAGCTAGACAATGGAGGAATGGCTTAGATAATGCAAAAAAATTTAATCGAAGCAGAATTTGGTTATTTATTGTGCAGTTGTACTCAAAATTGTCCCACTGTCACCGGCAGGTGTGCATATTATAATTAGGTATCCCAAATTTCTCAACCCCTCGTGATAAATAGCAAACCGCCTCTGCCTGTTTATCCTAAGGTTGCGGAATCGCGGCTGGTGTGGAACTTTCGGACTATTAAACATCGCGGCTCGTGGAAAAGCATTTCTGTAAAATTTTCTACCTTAAAGTAGTGCGGCTGCGGTTCTATGTCAGGTAAATCTTGAGAGAAAAAAAACGCCCCTGGATCTTAAAAGTTTTTATTCAATATCCGAGCCAAGATTATGTGATTTATATTTAATTACTACTTATAGCCAACTATGGATAATGGGTATTTAACTATTTACAGCAACTTAAGCTACAGATACATATATGCTTTAGAAATTGGCACAAGTGTGACATAAGTCTCATAAATACAGGAAAACTCTTGTTAGTAAGTAATGAAGCAGAGAAACTGAAAGGAATTCTAATTTCTAACATACACTCAAGGTCAATCTTGCTCTCACATTTCAGTGAGATAAGAGATTCATATATGTTTGAGATTTTACCCCACTACAACTTATAAGAAAAAATACTAGAAGTTTATCTATTGAACTGCGAGTTGTAGTTTGATCCTTTCTAGAAGAGCTGCTTCGTCTTTTGGATGTGGATGAACAAACTTTGTTACAATATGAGTTACTGATTTTCGTAGGTTGAATAAAATCCATTTTCTAGTACAAAAAGTTCGCATTTATTAAGAGTCTACCACTATTCAACAACTTTTATTTATCCTCGGTGATCCATACATATAAAATTATTACCCCCTCCCTCACTATCTATGCACTGATGGCCTTGATTCAGACACATCACTTGTTGATTGCGGGAATGCAAATGCTCCTAGCGTCAGAGCCAAGTGGGGCATAGGTCTGCTGAGAGATCAATTGAAATGACCACTACACTAGTTGACCACACAATGGCTTGCATACGATATTACTCTGTACATCAGTTGTACAGAGACGATGTTTTCACTATATGTACTGGATGCAGAAATTCAAACATAAAAAGTTGTAAATGTGTTTTAAACAAAACAATACTTTCTATAATTTATAGGCAATAGAAAGTAAGAAAATAGGAAATAACCACTAACACCTCCTTGATATGCACATGGAAACAAAACTGAAATGAATGAGTATTCATTTTATCGACCTCAGTAGCGTGGAGGTCGGTGGTTCGAGTCCCACGTTAAGCAAAAAATTAATAAACACGATTGTGATTAACAAAGTATCTGTTAATCACTTATCCCATCACCTATTTAATATAGTTTATCTGATGTTATGCGGTATTTAATCTTTTAAATGTGTTCTTTTTAATATCCATCGTCCACCACCAGACCACATTACTTTTTCATTAGAATTACAAGAGAAGTTCAGTTTACTGTTTTTGTATAGTTAGGAATTTTATTTTTCCACGCTTCCACGTGCAATAATAGAAAGGGCTTAATGCTATAGTATTCGTGCATCTAATTGACCCTGTAAGCCACGAGTACACTAAATAGTACACAGAGAACGTACATTGTGAATATTTCTGATAAATTATGAGAAATAATCGATTTGCCTAGACTTGTGAACACTTCAAGGGCAACTCTGAACTCCTTAGTATTGTAAGTTGTGCAAAGTATTGTGTATCTGAAACCATATACTTTAAGTACTGTGCTGAGCTAGTTTCTTCTTAATACTAGCTCAATGCTGGCTATTGTATTACTATGGCAGACTTCCAAGCTTCGCAAGGGGATCAACTTGATTTTTCTTTTAAATGATCTTGAAATCTTCAACCATGTACCTCTGCAAAAACAATATTTTTTCTTCACTCGAATCGTAGGTACCTATATCTCACATATTTACAATAATTACCTATGTAAGACACAACACAGTTATGTATGTGTTCAAACCCTTATGAGAAACGTCATCTATGCCTTAGGAGAAACATCATCCATCCCTTAGGAGAAACAGAATGAAAAAAAGAGCCTTTAACGTTAAGAAGCAAAAGGATGTAGGTAGTCGATTTAGTTTAAACATAGTTTGAAATAGTTCTTTGAAATAATTAATATCTTGTTTTGTTACAAGCAATATTTTAAGGCAATAATGTGCGTGAATGTTCATTAAAAATTTAAATTACACTTATGATTACTGAAAAGTCTGGGTTCTGCAGAATGTATAAAAAGAGGGATTACATAATACATCTTTGGTATTCGCTGTAATTGAACACCTTACTTTCAGCAATCAAGTAAATCACTGCTCACTTTTGCTCACTTAAAGTAAAACGATAAAACTTTGCGACTTTCTGAAGAAACAATGGGGTCAAGAGACTAAAGGCAAAAAGGAAGTACCTCAAAAGAACTCGAACTTCAGATAGAGATGTTGTGTTCCACAGAGCATGAAGGTTAAAGAAAGTAGCATGTAAAGTTTTGCTCTCTGCTTCAGGTATTGAAATGCGAATCGCTTGTTTTATAGGTTTTGCACGGTTGGCACACATTCTGTGTGGATTCTCTCCAGATCAGAAATCCCGGCTCCGTAATCTAGTGGTCATGATCAATTCAGAGGCACTGGTCACGTTGCTTTCGCCTGGGAGTCATACGATGAATGGACTAGAAAACTAGATGAATAGGGAACTGTCGTATTAGTTGACAATAAGTTGACATAGATCCAATATTATTAAGAGAAGTTTGTGGGGATCTTTGTGAGTGATGTTTTTTTGAGGGTGGTCAGAATCGAAAATCAGGATGAAACAAATTTGCATGTTATACCTACGACGCAAAATTATTTCAATTAACTTTTAAAATGTAAATCTGTATTGTACCTATTAATTATTTATGTATGTATCGATACTATCGATCGATCCTTGGTCACCGTGCAAGACTGCAAGCCAGTGCGCTACTGCACTCGGTCACAGTAAATTTTGAACCTTCTCCATAGACAAACCCATGTTTGTATGCACATGTATTAGAAAATTATCTACCACCACCTGTATAAAAATCATTAAAAAATATACAATTTTTTGAAAATATTACTGTGTCGCCTGGCAAGCATCTCTGAGATGTCAGTTCAAAAAAAGAACTTTGAAAGAAGATAGATATAGTAAAGCTTTGCCCTGACATGTTTGTGTGCTCAAGACAAAACTCCTGACTCCATGACACATTCATTGTGCTTTCACATTGACAGTCACACATAACTTGTAATCCTCTTACACAGCTGATCTCCTTTCAAATCATGAAGAACAAGAGAGCTTTGCTGCGCTCTTGTTTATTTAACCTATATTTGTTTTATCCTTATAATGCTCAAAGAAGAAATGTGTAACTCTGAGACAAGAGATAGGTAGAAGAAACTGAGGAAGTTGTGAGATTGTTGGGATTAGTATGAGGAGTTGAGGACCATTACCAATTGGTAGCATATAATATAGTCGTAAGAAAAGAACAGTATAGTAGATTTTAGTTTTAATTTGTGTAGTGTCTGTATTTTTTCATAGGGCTGCCCTTGTATCCTCCTTGTAGGAGCCGAAAAGTATCTTCGTTTTGACAGAGCTATTACTATTTACTACTGTGCATAATTTTATTGATAGATGCTGTGCTATTTGTAAAAACCTATTGGGTTTTTCCTTTTTAATAAATTTGGAGTTGTATTTCAATTTTTTAAACACATTTAGTTCACCGACAAAGTTTACATCTTTTTCCAAGGGTTAAATTACAAACGTTAATTGCGTTACTGTTACATTTACAAGTACAAGAGGAGACTATTACAGCTGTTATACATATCAACATTATAGCCAGCATGTACGTTTTGTCCATGTTAATGTGGAACACATGGCTTGTATCTTGTAAGAGAATGGATGTTGTGGCTTGAGAATCCAGAACTCTGTTAACAGTTATCGGCGTTTGACCGAGCAGCTCAAGTGAACTTGTAAACCGCTTGATATGTAACGTCAACCGTGAATTATAAATGTTGTTGAGTGACTGGTTACATGGAATTGCAGTGTCTGCAAGGGAACTTCACGATTCGGCCCAAATTACCTGAGTAGACCTTTTCCATAGCATGATTCGGCCCCAAAAATAACACAAAAAAACACAACCCGATTCGGTAATAACCCGATTCGTCCCAAAACACACTATCAAGTTTTGATCCCACACAAAAAAACCCACTTTTATTCCAACAAAAAGTCCCACTTTCATTCCACCAAAAAATCCCTATAAAATAGTATGGAAACATTGTTTTGAACCAGTAACAGTCATCTTTGTTATCACTGTGTGTTTGAGTGTTTGACAGTAGGATTAGGTAAAATACATAGAAGGCCATGCCTCAAGAATATAGTAGGGTTAGGTAAAATACATAGAAGGCCATGCCTCAAGAATATAGTAGGGTTAGGTAAAATACATAGAAGGCCATGCCTCAAGAATATAGTAGGGTTAGGTAAAATACATAGAAGGCCATGCCTCAAGAATATAGTAGGGTTAGGTAAAATACATAGAAGGCCATGCCTCAAGAATATAGTAGGGTTAGGTAAAATACATAGAAGGCCATGCCTCAAGAATATAGTAGGGTTAGGTAAAATACATAGAAGGCCATGCCTCAAGAATATAGTAGGGTTAGGGCTAATACATAGAAGGCCAAAGCCTGATATACAATATACATAGAAGGTAATTTCGTAATTTAATGTTGAATAATAAAAAATCCCTCAATATGTACGGTACTTAGAATGTTGCACTGGGCCGAATCGTGTTGTTTATTTTTTGGTCAAGATAACGTTTTGGGACGAATCGTTCGATGACCTTTTTTACCTGAAATCGAAAACCTTTTTCATAAACCTTTTTGGGCCGAATCGTAATGCGCCCGTCTGCAATCTGCTCGACTCTCCCTGCCAGCGTATTTGTACCAATAACTGAATCACTCTGACTTGGCTATCTACGGCGCTTTTTACATGCAGAAAAAAAATAGATACTTATGCATAGGTACCTATACTATGTCTGAGATCTGCTCTTTCTCTTGTTCCTAAAACACGATGAAATGCTCTAACTACGAGTATTCAATCCTCCCCCAAATGGAATTTCAAAATGCATGGAATCCTCAGAACTCGAAGAAGCAAAGCAAAATGACGAATAATTAAATTTAATGTTTGTTCATGTTTTTAATCTACTTTTGAGTTTTGAAGCATATAATCCGATACATTTTTCATTTGAATAAGAGGGAATACACAAAATATGCTTTTGGCATCCGAGGTGTTGTGTGTATTTTGACTCGCGTAATTTATTTAATTCAATCCAAAGGTACCACCTTGAACATTTTTTTTCGACAAAAATATAAATGTTGAATCAAGGTGAATCACAAACTACGTATATTATTACAATATTACAATATGAACACTCTCGGATATTTCAAATTAATATGTATTAGACAGAGGAGGGAATACAGGTGTTACAATTATAAAGTCATACGTAATGATAAAGCATCACATTAAAATTAAAAATCATGTAGTGAAAGAAAATATTAATATTTCGCAATTTATAACTTGAGAACAACGTAATAACAATAAAACAATTTTATTAAACGTTTTAATGTGGCCAAAATTATGATATGGACAATGACACACGTGCTTCTAATGTAGACTGTAATACGAAACAATATTATGTTCTGACGTTGTTGGATATTATAGGAATGATAGTGTGCAAACACCACACGATCATAGACAACAAATTATTTAATTCAAATTTAATTAACATCGCATGTAAATATCCCCATCTTGGAATATAATCTCTAACTCTATCCCACTTTTAATGAAAACAATGCGGAAGAAAGATAAAAACATAATCCCATGTCTTTCAATTTCTTTATTTATGTCTAGTTGTCTACCGTCATGCGAGTAGGTTGGAATGCCAATTTTTGCGCCAAGATTCGCAGCAGTGTCTGCAGCTGCAAATATTGAATGGAGTCGGAGAATGCTGTAATTTACCGTCACAAATTAAAACATGAACAAGTAGCATCTCTTATCTTGGACATAATCTTCATAAATCATTCCTGAAATAGAGGTCTACTTCAGATGTGTACATTATTATGTAATCTCGTTTATCCTTGCCCCTGCCTGACATAGCCTTGTAAATTGTAATGAATTTCTCAATTCAGTTTCCAAAATCCAATATAATTATTTCATTTAGGTACTCGTATATTTCGTACAATTCTACAATCCCATATCTCTTCCTCGATCACATATTGTGTAATCCGTAATGGGCAGATAGAGAACATTATTTTCCTCCCTAGCTCGACCTAGCCCCATACTGCACTTGACTAAACCATGACCATTCTCACTGTATTTTGTATAAGTTGCCCCTTTTTGTTACATCTGTATTTTGGCCTTTATCCTAGCTGCAACAAGTACAACGATTCTCGCGAGAATCTTTTTCAAGATTTAAAAAACATAATTGAGTCCCCTTTTTCGTACAGAACTATATTACAAAACCCACGTACATACGGATACATATTCTATTTTCTAACCACAAACAATATATTCATTTAATATCTAATAATTAACGAACTATCTTAAATAAAATATCAATCTTTGTAAACACGACCACATTGGCTGTATGGCAAATTCCCATGATAAGGAGAATAACCAATGCCAAAAAATTTAAATTAAAAAAAAAAAAAAAAAAAAAAAAAAAAAAAAAGCTATTCTTGCAGCAATTATCTTTGATAACATAGATTTTAACTAATAAACCTCTCTTCTTCTTTTGTACATGTCATTTAAAAGTCCAATCTCCAATCTTGCAATCGAAACTTACGAAACTACTTCATCTCCAACACCGCAATTGTTATTAGGTAAGGTACTAGAAGAGTCGTATTTATGTAATTTATTCAGTATTTTGTAGTTTCCCCGTCGATTTTTCTTCAAGCATCTTCCATATTATCTTAACTTCTCTTATCTAAATGGTTTTCTAGAATCCAACTCAAATTGATCTAGCTCATCATTCATCCAATCTAGGTATGCAAGACACCACACCCATATTCTATTTCAGACGCATCACTGTATCGATAACATCTTGAGTTCCAGTTTTCATTTCTCCTGCCATGTATCAAAGATATAGAATGCAAGTTTTCCACTCCGACAAGGCTGGGCTTCACTCAGCCGAAGAGATAGGTAATGCTTATAACTATCACCACAATGTGGCAGGAACCCGTGACCTTCGCGTTAGAATGCCCATTACTGATACCGAGGCTGGAAGTGCAGATATTGCTACTGTGGAGAAGTTTGCATTGCACTGATTCATACTACACATGGAACTCATTTATCACACCATATCGCATGCCCTACCACAAACACATCATGGAAAAAGAGAAATTGTGAGAAATAAATTTACAGATAATTTTTTATCATCATGACAAAGAAATCGTATTCATTATTTGATCTAAACAAAATGACCTAATATTGTCTATTGATTTTTCGTAAGACCGTTTTGTTCGGAATTGGAGACTACTTCGCATTGCAGAAATTTTGTTTTAATTAGAAATATTTTAATTAATAGTGCTAACCTTAATTTGAGGAGTTATTTTTTTTTTTTTTGGATCAACCTGGCGCGGTGTCACATCAAACTGACAATAGATTGGAATTGACCAGAGTTGTTGAGAGGTACGTGATGCTTAGCCTATTATTACCACTTCCTGCCAACGTCACTCTTGTGGCTACATGATGGGTATTTTAACTGTTGTAAATTTTCAACAATATTTCATTTTTTGTTGGGTACAAAGTAACTCTTCTCTCTTTGCCTTCTCCCTTGAAAACGTTACTGCTATACTTGCTACAATAATGCTCGTGCCCCACCCCCGCACTATGCCGACCTGTTTCCTCCCCTGTAGCTACTCAATGCCGACCTGTTTCCTCTCCTGTACCTACTCAGCCCAAAGCTCCGGCAGCATTCTGATGAAGGAAACCGCATCCCTTGTATCCAAACCTTCCCACAGGAACAGCAGAGTCAATGAAACAAACTCAATGTTCATTCAAGCTTAGGAAAGTCGGGCATAACTTAACTACCTCACTGCAAAAAGCTGAATAATACGCTGATACGTTGCCATGTGCTCTAGTTGTTTAGAAGCTGAATAATATGCTGATACGTTGCCATGTGCTTTAGTTGTTTAGTTCTTTTTTGTTTTGGTGAGGATTTTGAGGAGTCTCTTATTTTTATTTTTTCAGTTTCGTTATTCCCTTAAATCTTTCCTTACCGCCATCTCTCTCTCTCTCTCCTTCGCTCTCTGTCCATCCTTTTTTTCGAAAGCAATATGTCTTGTTTGAGAAATCAAGATTTAAAACATCGAATACCTAGCGGATGGATTAATTTTCTGCATAAACTTACTCATATTTGATTTGTATCCAAGTTAGTAAAGTCCACATCCCATCATATAAAAAGTAGCTATGTAAATCTGTGGCGTTAGTCATCTTGGTATTGCAGAAGTTTTACTTTGTTAAGAGAGAGTTACACCTAACTACATGTTATCTTCTAGCAATGTTAGAATCACTATAATTGGAGCATTCCTTTTAACAATCAAATAATTGAAACAATCAACACTGCTAATTGACTTGACCTTTCACAAGTGAGGATGCGAAGGTCAGTTAGTAATCAGCAGCATTTTGGAAGTTGACATCAACAGTTGCACGGTTACTCGTATGGATCAGGAAAAGGACAATTAGAAACAATTACCTCTTTCTTTTTTGTGTTCTTCCTTGCAATCCTTATCTTAATGTAGTACATACATAGCAGGTACTAAGGTATTTATAATACTATTTGTATTTTGATGTTGCCTTTTCCAAATGAATCTTATTCGGGTAAAACTCTACCAACACCAATAGTGTTCTTTATGTAACAGACATTTGGGATAAATTGTCCTTACATGACATCATTCTTTAGTGCTCGATACTCTAGCTCTATTCTCTAGAATTCTAGAAAGAGTAGTTCTTCCAGTTTTGGAAGACTTTTAATTTTTCCTTTTAATAATGTCTACCATTCATACCTATCGTAATGAAAGGCTCTGAGAAACTTCTAATCTATCCTCTAGTTGCATTATCTGATGTAGAAATTTAATCATGAATGTAACTAGACATTAGTGATTCGATTATGTATAAAGTTGTCCGTTAAGTTTTTGATTAAATTCCTCAATGACTTAGCAACTGGGTGCTAGAGAATCTTTTTTGATCAAGTTTTAATCAAGGTTCTGGAGATGCCAGGGAGGTAGCTAAAGGCTCTCTGGAGACGGTAAACTCTGTCATCAGAGTTGCATTGTTCCAGTTTCATTCCTAGTTTCTGCAGCACAATAACGCCAAGCGCTATGGCCTTTTATAATTATGTACATTAACGTCAGGTCCGATCTCAGAACCTCTTCTCACTCTACTTCAAGGGGTTTAGGTAATGTTTTCATGCACATTCGTTTCTCTGTCTGTATGATTCACTTGAAAAAGCTGCATAAAATATAATAATAATAATAATATCGCCTTATTTATACTGCCCGATTAGCACTAGTAAGCCCCATTATTCCAGCAGTAAGCCCAAGACGCATTAGTATGTGGTAAAAATCCCAAATGGGAGGATAACTTGTCATGTCCCGGCTAGGTTTCGAACCCGCGACCTCAGGAATCTCTGGATTACCACTGAGCTACCGGGACAGACAAATATATTGATATTGAAAATATATTGATTTTTGAGATTTTTTTTGCTCAATTTAATACTAAGCTTATCGGGGGTCCATTTCGCCAGCACCACCACCTTTAAAATGTAATGTTTTTTTTACATGGCTAATTTGTGCTTATTTTGTGCTTCTTTGTGCTTCAAACCCCGAATTTTGTGCTTCAACGATGAGGGCGCTACGCCCATTTCAATTTGGTGGTGCTGGGGAAACGGTAGAACCACCACTTTCGAAACGTAATGTTTTTTTTTACATGGCTAATTTGTGCTTATTTTGTGCTTCTTTGTGCTTCAAACCCCGAATTTTGTGCTTCAACGATAAGGGCGCTACGCCCATTTCAATTTGGTGGTGCTGGGGAAACGGTAGAACCACCACTTTCGAAACGTAATGTTTTTTTTACATGGCTAATTTGTGCTTATTTTGTGCTTCTTTGTGCTTCAAACCCCGAATTTTGTGCTTCAACGATAAGGGCGCTATTGCGATTTTTCGGAGACCCCCCTCCCCCACACCCATTTCCCCAGCACCACCACTTTTGATTCGTAATACTTTTTTGATGTCAAATTAATCCTTGAATTTTGTGCTAATTTGTGCTTCAAACCCCGAATTTTGTGCTTCAACGATAAGGGCGCTACGCCCATTCCACTTCGGGGCCCCTGGGGAACCACCAGAACCACCACTTTCGAAACGTAATGTTTTTTTTACATGGCTAATTTGTGCTTATTTTGTGCTTCTTTGTGCTTCAAACCCCGAATTTTGTGCTTCAACGATAAGGGCGCTACGCCCATTTCAATTTGGTGGTGCTGGGGAAACGGTAGAACCACCACTTTCGAAACGTAATGTTTTTTTTACATGGCTAATTTGTGCTTATTTTGTGCTTCTTTGTGCTTCAAACCCCGAATTTTGTGCTTCAACGATAAGGGCGCTATTGCTATTTTTCGGAGACCCCCCTCCCCCACACCCATTTCCCCAGCACCACCACTTTTGATTCGTAATACTTTTTTGATGTCAAATTAATCCTTGTATTTTGTGCTAATTTGTGCTTCAAACCCCGAATTTTGTGCTCAATTACTTAAGCTACTATAGCCAATACAAATTGCCGTATATTTCCCATACGCATGGAGACAGACAAGTAAGGAGAGGAAGAACTGAGTAAAAATCACATCGCTGTTATCTCCAATGTTCTACCTTGCAATAGATGACTCATTGTCTCGGAGATAGTTTCAGTGTTGCCGTACCAGGAATATTTTAAAATTTCTCCCTTTACAATTATATTATTAAAGGGATTTCTCAGAAATACAGCTAAGAATGAGTTCGATCCAAACTTATTGTCATAGTTATTTATGGTGCATAAAAATACCCATGTATTGTGTATAGGTAATTTCATGAGAAGCTTACTGCATGATATATTATTTTATTGAGCCAAGCTTAGTATCCAGTTAAACGCTTAGGCGGTGAACTAGTCACATTGGGACGGAGGTTTTACCCTCCATTCGCTTGAAACTCATTAAGTAGCTATTCATATGAACATTACACAGTCTGAGTGGGCCAGGGAATAGCCGGACTATGGTCTCTCATCTGAGTCCTAACCTCACTGGGCGTTGCCTAACATCAGTGAGCCATGACCGAATGGTATTTTCAACATGCCATCGATTCTGACATAACAATATTTGTTTATTTTGTTTTAACATCGCTTTCCAACTGCATAGTCATATCACCCTCTATTTTCTCGAAACTCACAAACGCGCTACTCACATTAACCTCACCCAACTTGAGTGGGGCCGGGAATAGCCAGCATCATGATCGTTTGAAGAGGAATGGTCATCAATCCAACTCCTGGCCTCGCTAGATATTGCTTAACTTTAATAAGTGACCGACCTCTGTAGCTTGATCGATAAAGCGGCGGACTTGTAACCTGAAGGTCGGTGGTTCAAGTCCCGGTTTCAGCGCGGATTTAGTAAAGCCAGTTTGAATATCTGTTATATCACGAAAGTGATTAACACAAATGTGAGAACTCAACCTTTATAACTGGAAAAGTACTGGTGATTTGAACGTGCCATCGCATCGACGTGACATTATTTTAGTCAAAATATATTGAGATTAAGTTGATTTTAGTTAAGTTTCGATAGGTTCATTTATTTAAGTGTATTTTCATACAACAAACATCTTCTCCCGACACCTGGTGCCTACCAGGCTCGAGGCATTTCCACGCTGGACTGCTAATGACAGTCGTTGGCTTAAGAATGCCCCGGCCCTGGTATCATCACATGTGCGTTGTAACGTATCTGAAATCACGTCTACCAAAGACTTAAACTGCCGAGAAAATGGTTCTAGTGTTTCGACAGCCAAGCCATAGAAACAGTACTGTGGTGTTAGAGCTTTGTATTTTTTACAAAATTAATTTATGCCAATATGATAGACTTGTTGAATACTTCAGTTACCGTTCTGTCACGACTGTTAAGCAAACACTAGTGAAGAGGGGTAGTCACTGTGGCAGAGTGAGTTAGAGCGCTAGGCATTACACGCATGGTGACCTGGGTTCGATTCCCACCGGCGCAGTAATTTTTCAGCTCTGTACTTGGATGTTCGGGGTTCACTCATACCTCGTGAGGAAAAATATACGTTTAGTGGATAGACCACTAAACCAGATATACATAGGTATTTGCATAATTAAATTGAAAATGTTAGTCACAATTAGAGTCTGCGGCGCATTCATTTACATAATTATTAATAATTACCTATATTATTTACATAATTATTATCTAATAATTATATTAGATAATAATTATTCGTATTTGTCGATCTCTTATTATTAATAATATAATAAAATTGCATGATAACATTGATTAATTGACTAGGGGTAGTCTCTTAAAACAATTATTTTGAATTATCTAAATAGGGGGTATCTGATGGTTAATCTGACTGCTACACCCTGTATAACCAAAGTCATGAATTACTTTACATAAACATTTTTTTCATTGTTGACCACCCCCTTTTTTCTGGGAATCAATTAGGACCAATACCGAATATTGAACCAACAATATTTTTGTTGAAATGCTTGTGAAGACAGGTCAGTTTTAAACTTTGCAACCCTTGAGGTAAAAGCAATTCGACCGTAAACTACAGGGTGATGTAAATGATATAGGACACGTAAATTATAGACTTTTCAACAAGTCTCGCGGCTGCTCAGTGGTCAAGTAGTAGCGTCGGTCTCGTAAACCAGAGGCTTCGAGTTCGAAACCCAGCCGGGACCCGAAAACTTATCCTCACTTTTGGGATTCGGACAATGAACTGTTTGTATGAACAACGAAAATTACAAGTTTTAGTCATTATGAGTAATACGATTAGGCGACATTCATCAATTATAATTTTAAAAAAGTTGTTGGCTCTATCCATTTAATCACTATGTAGGTATAAGCTTCAAAACTCTGACTTAACTAACGGTATTCACGGTAACACAAACAACAAAATTGAAATTTTATTTTAATATTTACAATTCTTATCAAGGTTTCATTTGTGCTCTTGATATACCACCTACGATATAAGCCCAATGAAATTAATTTTTAGATAAGAAATTATTTTACTGAAACACAATAAAAAAATTCAGAACTGAAGAACTCATATATTGTTCCTTTGAAAAATGTACACTTTGAAAGCGCAATTATTATTATTATTAACTAACCTGGTTGCAGGGTTTTCATTAAAACCCTTACAATTAACACTGATGCGACCTAATTAGATCTATTGTGACGAGTTGATTCTATTCGGTTTTAATGTCCTGATTTGAGATAGATAGTCAGGACGGGGGTTTTACCCTCCATTCTCTGGGAATCGTACCAGCTACCCACATTAACCTCACCAAGCCTGGGTAGGGCCGGAAATGCCAGCCTCACGACTTTGGAGGGGACAGAATTCGAAAAGTCTGCCCCAACCGGGAGTCGAACTCGAGACCTCTGGACTATGGGCAGTAGTTATAACCGTTACGCCACGGAGGCTGGCAAAGCACAATTTATTGTACCTATATAGATGCACACTAATATACCGATAGGTACACTCTATAAGTGTAATACCATCAATAAAAAAAGACCAGATTTTTTTATTGAATGCCAATTAAATTTATAATTACGTAAGTATATCACCCTGTATAACAAAAAAAAGTCTCACACAACAGAATTCATGAGTAGGTACCTGCCTAGCTGGTTCCGACAATTAGCCCAAGAAGGGTATGTTTGCTAACACAATAGCTACCTACATACTTTACAAGTACAATGTATCATTGTACCTATCTATTATTTTCTGACCTGATTCTCGTAGGCATTAAGTGGAAACTACCCAATTACTTCTCCAACCGAATGAATGAGAATATTTTGACAAGTTGATTCTATATTTGGTTTTTGTATAATATAATTGATCTGATGTATAATAAGTAGTCAGGACGGGGGTTTTACACTCCATTCGCTGGAAATCGTACCAACTACTCATATTAATCTACTATACTTTTAGCCAGGCGCCTGTACGGCTGCAGTTTTCAATTTTCTCTCTCAAAATTCTTCAAATATTTTTAATTTTAAACTTCATTAATGTCAATCTTTTTGATATATTTTAGTGTCATTCAAGTTTTTCACAAAGATATCTACACAACCACTAAGAAATCAATTTCAATGATCTCAGGATGTATGTTGGACGAGAATGATGTATGTACAAAAAGGAGTGCAGAATATTGTTTTAAATATGTAAAAAAGGCAATAAGATTGCGAAATAAATATCAATTAATCTCTATCAGCCTAGGTTGGCCCGAAATAGCGGTCTCACGTGTTGGGAGGAAAAAAATTGGTAGAATCTTTTAGCACAACCCGAGATTGAACTAAGGATTTCTAGACCTCGGGCTATAGTCACAATCGTTAAACCACGGAATATGTCTTAGTATCGACCTACCCCTTACCTAAAGTTTTTCGTTAGCATTTTTTTTCTTAGAGTATATTGTATATTATTTACTAATGAATAGGTATATTGTATATACATAGTATATTATCTTATACAGAGCTTCCACTTCCATACAGTATCACCCAGGCCTGGGTTTCTCTGAATTTAATCCGTATCCCCTTTATCCCCGTATAGCTCACTGAAATTTGTTGCAATGACTTTTTCTTAGTGGGATCTTTAATTAATTTTACAATTGTTTCGTGCCCAGCCTGATTAGGGTATGGTAGGCAATTTATTTTTGTTGTTGTTCCAAAAACTTAATCCCTCGAAAAATAAAGGATAGATGAAACATCAATTCATATTAAGTAAGTATAATAAAGCATTCAAGCATCTCTGATGAACATAATTTAACGTTATGATCTTTATATTATTATTATACATAATATATACCCATTTAGATACATATACATATCTATTTAGATACATATCTATTTAATTTTACTATGTTTAGTAGTTACTTAGATACTAATCGTATTGCTAATAGTTAATTTATATGCTTTGTTCAATAATTTGAATACATACGGAATGAAAAAATCCCACGCGCAAATTGAATGGTACCCTGCATGCTCAGAGATGTTTGAACATCTGGCTACACTGTGCAGTTCACAAGGTTAGGGAGAGAATTTGTAGACAATTGTTGAGAACTTTATGTGGGCGTAGCGCCCTTATCGTTGAAGCACAAAATTCGGGGTTTGAAGCACAAATTAGCACAAAATTCAAGGATTAATTTGACATCAAAAAAGTATTACGAATCAAAAGTGGTGGTGCTGGGGAAATGGGTGTGGGGGAGGGGGTCTCCGAAAAATCGCAATAGCGCCCTTATCGTTGAAGCACAAAATTCGGGGTTTGAAGCACAAAGAAGCACAAAATAAGCACAAATTAGCCATGTAAAAAAAACATTACGTTTCGAAAGTGGTGGTTCTACCGTTTCCCCAGCACCACCAAATTGAAATGGGCGTAGCGCCCTTATCGTTGAAGCACAAAATTCGGGGTTTGAAGCACAAAGAAGCACAAAATAAGCACAAATTAGCCATGTAAAAAAAACATTACGTTTCGAAAGTGGTGGTTCTACCGTTTCCCCAGCACCACCAAATTGAAATGGGCGTAGCGCCCTTATCGTTGAAGCACAAAATTCGGGGTTTGAAGCACAAAGAAGCACAAAATAAGCACAAATTAGCCATGTAAAAAAAACATTACGTTTCGAAAGTGGTGGTTCTGGTGGTTCCCCAGGGGCCCCCGAAGTGGAATGGGCGTAGCGCCCTTATCGTTGAAGCACAAAATTCGGGGTTTGAAGCACAAATTAGCACAAAATTCAAGGATTAATTTGACATCAAAAAAGTATTACGAATCAAAAGTGGTGGTGCTGGGGAAATGGGTGGGGGGAGGGGGGTCTCCGAAAAATCGCAATAGCGCCCTTATCGTTGAAGCACAAAATTCGGGGTTTGAAGCACAAAGAAGCACAAAATAAGCACAAATTAGCCATGTAAAAAAAACATTACGTTTCGAAAGTGGTGGTTCTACCGTTTCCCCAGCACCACCAAATTGAAATGGGCGTAGCGCCCTTATCGTTGAAGCACAAAATTCGGGGTTTGAAGCACAAAGAAGCACAAAATAAGCACAAATTAGCCATGTAAAAAAAACATTACGTTTCGAAAGTGGTGGTTCTACCGTTTCCCCAGCACCACCAAATTGAAATGGGCGTAGCGCCCTCATCGTTGAAGCACAAAATTCGGGGTTTGAAGCACAAAGAAGCACAAAATAAGCACAAATTAGCCATGTAAAAAAAACATTACATTTTAAAGGTGGTGGTGCTGGCGAAATGGACCCGCTTATCGGTCGCATCGAAAGGAGCACTCTTCACCTAATAGACTCATTATTTTAGGACTCAATAAAATAAAGGAGCTCTCTATGTCGGATAGTTTGGATGCTTAATATCTAACACCAAATCCGAATACAAGCGCCTTCTCATCCTTCCTCTAGCACGGGCCTGGCGCTTTCTTATTACTATGCACACCACAGTACCAAGTCACTCTGTACTTTTACTGCATTAGGAATTTCTTCTTCCTCCTCTCTTTCCCTTTCCTCCCGTCTCTCTAGTCTCTCTCTCTCTTTCTCTCTCTCTCTCTCCCTCTCTCTCTCCCTCTCTCTCCCCCTCTCTCTCTCTCCCTCTCTCTCTCTCTCTCTCCCTAGTCTCTCTCTCTCTCTCTCTCTCCCTCTCTCTCTCTCTCTCTCCCTCTCTCTCTCTCTCCCCTCTCTCTCTCTCTCTCTCTCTCTTTCTCTTTCCTTTTCCTCCTGTCTCCCTAGTCTCTCTCTCTCTTCTCTCTCTCTCTCCCTCTCTCTCTCCCTCTCTCTCTCCCCTCTCTCTCCTCCTCCCTCTCTCTCTCTCTCTCTCCCTCTCCTCTCTCTCCTCTCTCCTCTCCCTAGTCTCTCTCTCTCTCTCTCTCTCTCCCTCTCCTCTCTCTCCCCTCTCTCTCTCTCTCTCTCTCTCCCTTTCTCTTTCCCTTCCTCCTTCTCCCTAGTCTCCTCCTCTCTCCTCTCTCTCTCTCTCTCTCTCCTCTCTTCTCTCTCTCTCTTCTCTCCTCTCTCTCTTCTCTCTCTTTTCTCTCTCTCTCTCCTCCTCTTCTTCTTCTCTCTTCTTCCTCCTGTCTCCCTACTCTCTCTCTCCCCTTCTCTCCCTTTTTCCCTTCCTCCTGTCTCCCTAGATCTCTCTCTCTCTCTTTCTTCCTTTCTCTTTCCCTTTCCTCCGTCTTCCCTAGTATCTCTCTCTCTCTCTTTCTCTCTTCTCTTCCCTTTCCTCCTTTCCTATCTCTCTCTCTCTCTTTCTTCCTTTCTCTTTCTCTCCTTCTCCTATCTCTCCTCTCTTTCTCTTTCCCTTTCCCTTCTCCTGTCTCCCTAGTATCTCTCTCTCTTCTCTTTCTTCCTTTCTCTTTCCCTTTCCTCCTGTCTCCCTAGTATCTCTCTCTCTCTCTCTTCCTTCCTTCTTCCTTTCCCTTTCTCTCCTTCTCCCTAGTATCTCTCTCTCTCTCTCTCTTCTTCCCTTTCTCTTTCCCTTTCCTCCTGTCTCCCTAGTATCTCTCTCTCTCTCTCTTCTTCCTTTTCTCTTTCCCTTCTCCTCTCGTCTCCCTTTTCTTCTTCCTCCTTCTCCTTCTCTCTCTCTCTTCCTTTCTCTTTCTCTCTCTCTCCTCTCTCCTCTCCTCCCCTTTCCTCTTCCCTTCCTCCTTCTCCCTATATCCTCTCTCTCTCTCTTTCTCTTCCTTTCCTCCTGTCTCCCTAGTACTCTCTCTCTCTCTTTTCCTCTTTCCCTTCCTCCTGTCTCCCTAGTATCTCTCTCTCTTTTTCCTTCTTCTTTCCTTTCCTCCTCTCCTCCTGTTCTCTCTCTCCCTTTTTCCTTCTTTCCCTTTCCTCCTGTCTCCCTAGTATCTCCTCTCTCTCTTTCTTCCTTTCTCTTTCCCTTTCCTCCTCTCCCTAGTATCTCTCTCTCTCTCTTTCTTCCTTTCTCTTTCCCTTTCCTCCTGTCTCCCTAGTATCTCTCTCTCTCTCTTTCTTCCTTCCTTTCTCTTTCCCTTTCTCTCCTGTCTCCCTAGTATCTCTCTCTCTCTCTTTCTTCCTTCTCTTTCCCTTTCCTCCTGTCTCCCTAGTATTCTCTCTCTCTCTTTCTTCCTTTCTCTTTCCCTTTCCTCCTGTCTCCCTAGTATCTCTCTTCTCTTTCTTCCTTTCTCTTTCCCTTTCCTCCTGTCTCCCTAGTATCTCTCTCTCTCTCTTTTCTCTTCCTTTCCTTCTCTTCCCTTCCTCCTGTCTCCCTAGTATCTCTCTCTCTCTCTTTCTTCCTTTCTCTTTCCCTTTCCTCCTGTCTCCCTAGTATCTCTCTCTCTCTCTTTCTTCCTTTCTCTTTCCCTTTCCTCCTGTCTCCCTAGTATCTCTCTCTCTCTCTTTCTTCCTTTCTTTCCTTTCCTCCTGTCTCCCTATATCTCTCTCTTCTCTTTCTCCTTTCTCCTTTCCTTCCTCCTGTCTCCCTAGTATCTCTCTCTCTCTTTCTTCCTTTCTCTTTCCCTTTCCTCCTGTCTCCCTAGTATCTCTCTCTCTCTCTTTCTTCCTTTCTCTTTCCCTTTCCTCCTGTCTCCCTAGTATCTCTCTCTCTCTCTTTCTTCCTTTCTCTTTCCCTTTCCTCCTGTCTCCCTAGTATCTCTCTCTCTCTCTTTCTTCCTTTCTCTTTCCCTTTCCTCCTGTCTCCCTAGTATCTCTCTCTCTCTCTTTCTTCCTTTCTCTTTCCCTTTCCTCCTGTCTCCCTAGTATCTCTCTCTCTCTCTTTCTTCCTTTCTCTTTCCCTTTCCTCCTGTCTCCCTAGTATCTCTCTCTCTCTTTTCTTCCTTTCTCCTTTCCTCTTTCCCTTTCCTCCTCTTTCTCCTTTCTTCCTTTACTCCTGTCTCCTATATCCTCTCTTCTTTCTTCCTTTCTCTTTCCCTTTCCTCCTGTCTCCCTAGTATCTCTCTCTCTCTCTTTCTTCCTTTCTCTTTCCCTTTCCTCTCTCCCGTTTCTCCCTAGTATCTCTCTCTCTCTCTTTTCTTCCTTTCTCTTTCCCTTTCCTCCTGTCCTCCCTAGTATCTCTCTCTCTCTCTTTCTTCCTTTCTCTTTCCCTTTCCTCCTGTCTCCCTAGTATCTCTCTCTCTCTCTTTCTTCCTTTCTTTTTCCCTTTCTTCCTGTCTCCCTAGTCTCACTCTCTCTCTTTCTTCCTTTCTTTTTCCCTTTCTTCCTGTCTCCCTAGTCTCACTCTCTCTCTTTTCTTCCTTTCTTTTTCCCTTTCTTCCTGTCTCCCTAGTCTCACTCTCTCTCTTTCTTCCTTTCTTTTTCCCTTTCTTCCTGTCTCCCTAGTCTCACTCTCTCCCTCCCTCTCTCTATCCCTCCCCCCCCCCCCCCCACTTTGTCTTCCTGGTAATCTCGACCCCTGACCTTGACCTATATTTCCTTCAGGTGCTGATACCTGTGCTAGTATTGCCGAATGACCCACTCTCTCTGTCGATTTCAATACTGCGAAATGCTACTCCACCCATATTAAGCTCATAATCATCATTATGGCCAGTGGCTACCCATTGTCGTGGCCCCTGGCCCCATGATCTCTAGGGCTGCACCTGAGTTACGGCCCGAGGCATGGCCGTATATTTTATTTTCCTAACCCTTCTCTACACAATGAGGCATGGTCCTATGTTTATTTTTCCTAACCCTACTCTACACAATGAGACATGGTCCTATGTTTATTTTTCCTAACCCTACTCTACACAATGAAGCATGGCCCTATGTTTACTTTTCCTAACCCTTCTCTACACGATGTGGCATTGCCTTACATATATTTTGGAGCTTGAATTCGCCGCCACCGGATTTCCAGAGGGACGCTTCCATTACTCTTTGTCATGGAAGAATTCCGTGATTCCGTCCAGGTTTCAGTAAGCCGAAAACTCTCATATCCCTAGATGAGCCATTTGTTTGACGTTTTTAAGTATTACTATGAAAAGAATGATATGAACTTGTAAATATTTTGACTTCTATGTATACATACATATGTATTTACGTCCATGACCATAGTTTTTATATCTTATTCACCTCGGTTGAAAGTTCGTGCTGTAGTAGGCGAGTCAGTCAGTCAGTAGTGAGTAGGTACTTCAGACAGTTCCTTTCTATCATCCTGAGTTCCACATTTATTATGCGCAACTAAAAGATATATGTACGTGAGTTGGTCCTACTTTCTGTATCAATATGTATAAGTACATACTACATATTATATAGTATAAGATATCTGTGCTCTAATTTGACTAATTGTGATTAAAATAAAATTGATCACTTTAAACTATTACATTGTTTATCTTTGTGGTAGTGGTTACTGATTTTCCTTCATTTTAAAATGAAAAAGAATAAACTATGCTGCTCGTTTGAAAAAAAAAAAACAAACAAACAAACAAAAAAAGAACATCGTTAGAAATGTTTGCCCAGGTCAAAATTCGAACCCGTAACCTAGAAGTTCAGAGAGAGGCACTATATCCTCAATCTAGGCTGACTAATATAAGTTGAGGATTGAAAGTAATGTACTTGTGTTATGGAACGAGTACTCTTGGTCATGACAGAGGAGAAACACACACATAGTTTAATAGTAGGTCAGTTTAATGTACCAGTGCTGTGTGGTTTGTATAGCAAAGCGTGGATGATCATACTTGCTCTGTCCTATATTGACAAAGGACTTACGCCCTGCTAGCCTGGTTAGCTGAGAGGACAGTGCTCGATCTGTATTATCTCCTGTCCGCGGGTTTGATTTCCAATATTTCCGACTCAAATTTTTCGAATGTTTTTTTTCTCACTATATGGCTTTTGTATATCAAGTATAACTCGGAGATGATTTGCATATTGTGAAAGCAGTTACTAGATCAATAAAGAAGAGGCCATGTATTTTGAGGTAATAGATCCGAGCACGAGACGCCATATTTCTTGTACGAGGGGAGGTTGTTCAAAATTTAATGATGAGTGTTGAGAAAAATAACCTCATTTAGCTTCGTACCCTCAAAACAACCGACAGTAATTAATATAATTACGAGTAAAAGTTTTTTTTTTTTAATCTTATATTTTAAACCTTATAAGAGTAAACAAACAATAAAGAGGAGGGTTTTGTAGGTGTCGATGGGAATTCTACAATAGTTGCTTTACTACAGTATGGGCTGTACGGGTACTGGTCCGGAAGTACTAATATAGCTTCAGAATCAAGTTACTAATAGGTGCTTTGAACTGCCGAACAATTAATTATATTAACGGAGTGGAATTTCAGTTCTTGGATTTTTTATATCAACCTAAATACCGCACACAAAGTGATCTGCTGGAGTAACCGTACCGTCTCATTTTTCACTGGTGGTTTCACATTTCTAAAATCCAAGGGAATGTAGCAAATACATTACATGTTTTTAATTAAAAAATAATTAAATAAAGTATAATATTAATAATAACATCGGGTGTACCGAATCATTTACTTACGAGCAGAGCCCATTTATAAACGTACATTAATAGTAATACAAGATAAAAAAAAAAAAAAAAAAACATGACAAAGATTAGAGAAAATGATCTATTGAATTTATTTATCAAAAAAGCTTGAATAACTTTAAACTATTAGTCTCAACACTCTTCCTATCAATACAGAAAAACTGTGTCCAATTTAATAGAAAGTACATACTTGAACTTAATAGAAAGTACATACTTGAACTTAATAGAAAGTACATACTTGAACTTAATAGAAAGTACATACTTAAACTTAATAGAAAGTACATACTTGAACTTAATAGAGAGTACATACTTGAACTTAATAGAAAGTACATACTTGAACTTAATAGAAAGTACATACTTGAACGTTAAACCGTATGATTTCATGCACGTACTTGAATATTTCATCAATTTATCATTTATGTATTTCCCTATTTCGAACTTAGTAAATCGATAATTTCTTACTAATATCGAGCTTTCTCTTGTGCCCCCAGGGGTCCTGGACATGTCAACGGCCTCCACCACAGACAGCAACATCCGATTCAGTGGCCACACGCTGGACAAAGCTACCAAAGCCAAAGTTACTCTCGAGAATTACTACAGCAATCTCATCGCTCAATATGTAGAACGAAAGCAAAGGTGAGTTCAACACTTGAAAGGGTTGGGTGGAAGAGATTGCCACAGGCAATAATCCCGCCCTTTATTAGGTAGGACATTAACTTCGTTCTCTTTTATTTTTTTCTTGTATCTTTGCTTAATCTTTTTGTTTTTCTTTATAATTTCATTGTATATTACTGTATATATATTTTTTGTTCTACCTAATAAAGCTATAATAATAATAAGACGTAAAAAGTAAACCATGCCATGCATGCCTTCTTTCGACATATCATACTCGTACATTTTGGACATATTTTTTTTTAATTTGGGTAGAACGTTGCTTTCAACTGTATGGTCATATCACGACGGGAGTGTTACCCTCCATTCGCAGGAAACTCACAAACCTGCTACCCACATTAACATCACCTAGCCTGGGTTGGGCCGGAATGCCAGCATCACGAAGTCTTACCTCGTCGGACGTTGCTTAACTTCGTTGATCCTACGATAACCGGTGCATTCAACGCGCCATCGACGCTGGAATATACATCTTATAAGGGGTCTATTCTCACCACAAATCAATTTCTTTTATGTACGAGGGCGGATCAAGAAGTACCTGTGTTTGAAAAAAGAGTGCGAGATACTTACATTTTTGGGTTCTATTTTTCGACGTAGTCTCCTTTCAAGGCTACACACTTCTTCCAGCGATCCTGCCACTTTTTTAGCCCTTCCAAAAAGTAGCTCCCTTCGAACTCCTCAAAATAACCCTTTGTCTGGCTTATGACGTCATCATTTGAGCTGAACCTCTTTCCACCGAGCCAAACTTTCAAGTTAGGAAACAAAAAATAATTGCAGGGGGCTAGGTCAGGTGAGTAAGGTGGGTGTGGCAATAATTCGTATCCAAGTTGATGGATTTTAGCAGCAACAATTCCAGATGAGTGAGCTGGTGCATTGTCATGGTGAAACAAGACTTTCTTTCTCGCCAAATGGGGGCGTGTCTCCTTCAATTTTGCATCAAATCGTGTCAATAAGTCACTATAATATGCAGCAGTTATTGTTTTTTCCTTTTTCCAAGAAGTCAATAAGAATAATTCCCTTTGCATCCCAAAAAACGGTAGCCATGACTTTTCCGGCCGATTGGACCGATTTCGCCTTCTTTGGGGCAGATTCTCCAACCAAAGTCCATTCTTTTGACTGCTGTTTGGTTTCTGGGGTATAGTGATGTATCCAGGTTTCATCAACGGTCACAACTCGACGCAAAAAATCATCTGGATTGCGATTGAAGAGTTCTAAACTAGCCTTTGAACAATTCAGCCGAATTCGTTTGTTGTCAATTGTGAGCAATCGCGGCACCCATCGCGCCGATAGTTTTCTCATGCCCAGCTTATCATGAAGGATTTTAAAAACAGTTCCATATGAAATGCCCACACTCTCAGCTACTTCACGCACTTTTGTTCGGCGATCTTTGAGAATCATATCATGCACTTTTTCCACGACTTCCTCGGTACACACGTCTTCTGGGCGGTCCTCGTCAAAAATGCTTGTGCGCCCTCGTTTAAATTCATTAAACCAAAAGCGAACAGTGGTCATAGAAGGTGAAGAGCTCCCGTACACAGCATCTAACTTTAATTTTATCTCATCACATTTTTTCCCGTCCAAAAAAAGGAATCGAATAACTGCTCGGTACTGTTCTTTTTCCATATCACTCAACTATACGCAACACAACAACTTCAAGTGACCGATAAATGAAAACTAAGAGAGTAATCAGTTTCAAACTTTGGATGTGGTCATTTGAGATGTCGTTCCATCAACAAGGATCAACAAGTTTCACCAATGATGTAACATGTCCCTAAACACGGGTACTTATTGATCTACCTACGTATGTATAATATGAATTTCGGTATCACAGGCAATGTGTCATTGAATCGCGGGTCTAAAGAACTTGCTGGACTTTTTGTTGTTGTTTTTTAGAAAATTAACTCGTTTCACCCATGTTTATGAATCCCTTGTCAAAAACCAAAAGACTTGATTCGTACTTGAAATTTATTATTACTGGATTCATACTTGAAATACCCCTTATGTTGAAATCAGTCTGGTCTTTCGGGATAAAATTTCAATAAATTGAGAACCCTTTTCTTACCCTTTTCTTGGCTGTAGTTACTGTGAATAGTTAATGCGAAAATGTAGCTGTTGAGACATGAAATTTTCACAGGAAAGGTTTACCGCCAGATGAGTGAGGTGAACGCTCTAGTTGAGCTTGTCCTTATTGTTAGGAGACAATCCTGTGTGAGGGGGGAGGAGGAGGAGGAGGAAGGGAGGGTGAATCCTGTAAGGAAGAGAGGGTGGGGGAGGGGGGGGGGTGAGGAGACAATCTTGTAAGGAAGAGAGGGGGGTGAGGAGACAATCCTGTAAGGAAGAGAGGGTGGGGGAGGGGGGGTGTGAGGAGACAAACCTGTAAAGAAGAGGGGGAGGGGGGGGGGGGGTGAGGAGACAATCCTGTAAGGAAGAGAGGGGGGGGTGAGGAGGACAATCCTGTAAGGAAGAGAGGGTGGGGGAGGGGGGGGGGGGGTGAGGAGACAATCCTGTAAGGAAGAGAGGGGGGGTGAGGAGACAATCCTGTAAGGAAGAGGGGTAGGGGGGGGGGGGTGAGGAGACAATCCTGTAAGGAAGAGGGGGAGGGGGGGTGAGGAGACAATCCTGTAAGGAGAGAGGGGGGGGGGGGTGAGGAGACAATCCTGTAAGGAAGAGAGGGGGGGGGGGGGTGAGGAGACAATCCTGTAAGGAAGAGAGGGTGGGGGGGGGGGGTGAGGAGACAATCCTGTAAGGAAGAGAGGGTGGGGGGGGGGGTGAGGAGACAATCCTGTAAGGAAGAGAGGGGGGGGGGGGTGAGGAGACAATCCTGTAAGGAAGAGAGGGTGGGGGGGGGGTGAGGAGACAATCCTGTAAGGAAGAGAGGGGGGGGGGGGTGAGGAGACAATCCTGTAAGGAAGAGAGGGGGGGGGGGGGGTGAGGAGACAATCCTGTAAGGAAGAGAGGGTGGGGGGGGGGGGGTGAGGAGACAATCCTGTAAGGAAGAGAGGGTGGGGGGGGGGGGGGTGAGGAGACAATCCTGTGAGGAAGAGAAGGTGGGGGAGGGCGAGAGACAATCCGAGAAAAGTTGTAGGAGGAGACGAGGATAAATTACAATTTGTTTTGTTTATCCTCTGCGGTACACAGACCTCTACGGAAAGAGGAAAGCTCAAATTTTTCCTCCGCTCCCTCCTTCTCTCCTCTTCCTCATCCGACGAAATAAAATTTCTGATGAGATAGAAAGTAAACTGTGACAAGCAAAATAGCTCTCAGGTATGGAGGAGAAAATTCTCAGAGCTCTGGCATAACAGTGAGGGGGCGTATACTCAGAACTTGATATTTTCATAATTATGATGTGACAATATATATTTATGACATTCTTGTCAACATTCAGAACTCGATCACGCATGTCTCTATTTTTATCACTCCAGTCTAGAGAACTGATAGTTGTCCAATTGTTCATACTCTATGTTTTATTTCTTTTTATTAGTTTACCCAAAATCCAAAATGACTATCTGAAATAAAAAGTCTTTCATCACTGTAAACTTATATTACCTTAATTTATTAGTTCTTACATTTACTGGCTCTATTCCCTGTAAAAGCCCCGAGCCTGGGCTCAGGCCAAACAGCACGGGAATGATTAATATTATTATATGCACCTCACTGTCGGCATTGCCTACACATCTAGCTGACGAGGAGTGAGGAGGAACAGAGAGTAAAAAGCACTTGAGAGCTTGCCGAGAAAATAATGAGGAGAAATTGAAGGAGCTAATAAACATTTCAGATGTAAACTTTTCTCCATTTGAAATTCCATGCGAAAAAAATTCATAGCTCATTAGGTCTTGAATTTGAAAAGTGAAATTTAAATTTACTTTTGGAAAACTGTTCACGGGCATGATTGTGAGGAATTTTTAATGGTAGGTAAGATGTTAGATGTACATAGGGTAGAATTTGGAATGGTAGGTTGAATGTTAGATACTTTAAAAGAATCACCGACCTCAGTAGCTCGATCGATAAGGCGGCGGACTTGTAACCTGGAGGTCGGTTGTTCAAGTCCGGGTTTCAGCGTAGATTTAGTAAAGCGAGTTTGAGTAGCTGTGACATCACGAAAGTGATTAACACAAATATGATATCTATATCTCTTATCTTTACTTTAAAAGAATCCAGGCTAGTTTTTTTCCACAGCTCCGGTTGAATGATATTACAGAATATACAACTTCTCAGGCAAGAAACCTTTGGTATATATCTTTAACCTCAGCAGCGCCGTACCGCCGCTAATAATAAAAACCAACCTAGTGCCAATGTTAAACATTGCCCTGAACACTTGATCGTGTGAGGATTTATTATGAACATGATGTAAAACATTTTGCGCCTTATATTTTTTAAATTGAAACATGAAAAACAAACGCAATAGTGTAAAATTAAAACGAAAATATTACAATAATAACATTATACTGTGTCACCTTGTTCATAATCAGGCACGGCCGGTGCTAAGGAGCTGCAGAACTGCAGCACCCCCCGACGTAAAAGAAAAAGAGAGACTTTTCTCAAGTCCTAGTTCGTACTCAATGAAAATCATTTACACATTTCTAGAATAATTAATGCATAATTATTATGATTGGCATGGTAAACGAACACAAACTCTTTAGATTCTGTAAGAGCAACTCTATAATATGACATACTAGCCGTTTGCCCGTGCTTTGCAACGGGACTAAATTTCAAATTTACTAAGGCATGGCCGTACTGCTGGACAGCAATGCCTTTTTGAACTTTTTATAATTTTTCTGGACAAAGCGATAATGGTTTGGGGGGGGGGGGGTCAATTCTGAGACATTTTTCGCTATCTCTTACCGTTTTGGCTAAACAACTCCGGACAAACAAACAAACATAGGTAGGTAGTCCTTTTTTCTGTTTTATATATAGAGATACTGTGCCACCTTGTTAATAAAGATTTTTTCTGTTTTTCTTCCAGACTAGCCAAATTAGAAGAATCCCTGAAGGACGAAAGTCTGTCGGAGAGTCAGCGGGAGGAGAAGCGACAGCAGCACGCACAGAAGGAGACTGAGTTCCTGCGACTGAAAAGATCTCGGCTAGGGGTGGAAGACTTCGAGCCTTTGAAAGTTATAGGACGGGGGGCTTTCGGTGAGGTGAGTGCTTGGAATCTTACTCAGTCCCAAGACCAGGAGGGCATCCAGGCTAGGGGTGGAAGACTTCGAGCCTTTGAAAGTTATAGGACGGGGGGCTTTCGGTGAGGTGAGTGCTTGGAATCTTACTCAGTCCCAAGACCAGGAGGGCTTCCAGGCTAGGGGTGGAAGACTTCGAACCTTTGAAATTTATAGGACGGGGGGCTTTCGGTGAGGTGAGTGCTTGGAATCTTACTCGGTATCTCGACCAAACCTTAAGGTAGGATCACACGATATGGCAGAGCGACATATAATATCTCCCTTGCCATAGCGTGTGATCGGTCTTTGTTTACATGACCATAGAACTATTTGGGTCTATGGCGACAAGATTTTTCTATGGTGCCATAGACGTAATCTATGGCATTCGTGTGAGTGCTTCATCACACACATACATGGTTTACAATATGATATGGTGACGACTGTCAGGCTTGTCTATGGCAAGAGGGAAGACATACAATGCCATAGAGTTTTTTGCCACATTATATGGCATCGTGTGAGTGCCATATATTATATGTGCCATTCGTTTTTTTTTATCGCCATAGAAAATATTGCATCTGTGTCATATTGTGTGATCCTAACTTTATGGTTGGTTCTATCAATAAATGAAAAAACCCGTAAAAACCTCGGTTTGGTTCAATCTCGGAGTCACACAATACCGGCACACTAGCGCTAATTTGACGAATCTTTTTGGAACTAGCGATTCCAATGCGGGATTCGTAACCAACCTGTGGTTTCGTAAAATTGATAGAACCGGCCAATAGTTTTCAATCTCAGTTGTTAAGACGATGGACTAGAACCCTGGATGACTCCGGAGGTTTCCGGTTATTATTAATCAAGTTTTACTTATGCCACTGAGAGTAACATTTTGTCTCGTAACTTTGGACAACGATTCACATCTTTTCATGTTCCGCTCTCTTTAGAATCAAATGAGATCAAATTCCACTGACAAAACGTCGTGAAAATATTGTCCTCAGTGGAATCCCAACTTAAGAATTATGCATTGAGCTAACACACCTACGTATTATTTTTTATAACATGGAGAATTTTAGTAATGCGAGATTTTAGATTGAGTGTCGTCACTCTTATAATTATCAGAAACATCCTAACCTCAAGGGTTGGGTGGAAGAGATTGCCACAGGCAATAACCCCGCCCTTTAGGTAGGACATTAACTTCATTCTCTTTTTTTTCTTGTATTTTTACTTAATCTTTTTTTTTTTTTTTCTTCTTCATAATTTCATTGTATTTTACTGAACATATTTTTTGCTCTACCTAATAAAGCTTACTATAAAAATAATATTTTTTTTTTTTTTTAAGAGGGGGTAGGGGAAAAATCTTTTAAAGACACCCGGTTAACATGGGGAATAGGATTTCCACCCACTAAAAAACCTATCTCTCTCATTTATAGACAGTGTATCCGGAACCGTTACTTAAACATTACTTCAGATAATAACCTCTAAACGTTTGTCCCCTCCAGGTGAGGCTAGTCCAAAAGAAAGACACGGGTCACGTGTACGCCATGAAGATCCTGAGGAAGGCGGACATGCTGGAGAAGGAGCAGGTGGCACACGTGAGGGCGGAGAGGGATGTGCTGGTAGAGGCGGACCACCAGTGGGTGGTCAAAATGTACTATAGCTTTCAAGTAAGTGGTCAAAATGTACTATAGCTTTCAAGTAAGTGGTCAAAATGTACTATAGTTTTCAAGTAAGTATGAGCCTGGTCAAAATGTACTATAGCTTTCAAGTAAGTGGTCAAAATGTACTATAGTTTTCAAGTAAGTATGAGCCTGGTCAAAATGTACTATAGTTTTCAAGTAAGTATGAGCCTGGTCAAAATTTACTATAGCTTTCAAGTAAGTATGAGCCTGGTCCAAATGTACTATAGCTTTCAAGTAAGTATGAGCCTGGTCCAAATGTACTATAGCTTTCAAGTAAGTATGAGCCTGGTCCAAATGTACTATAGCTTTCAAGTAAGTATGAGCCTGGTCCAAATGTACCATAGCTTTCAAGTAAGTACGAGCCTGGTCAAAATATACTATAGCTTTCAAGTAAGTATGAGCCTGGTCCAAATGTACTATAGCTTTCAAGTAAGTACGAGCCTGGTCAAAATGTACTATAGCTTTCAAGTAAGTACGAGCCTGGTCAAAATGTACTATAGCTTTCAAGTAAGTATGAGCCTGGTCAAAATGTACTATAGCTTTCAAGTAAGTATGAGCCTGGTCAAAATGTACTATAGCTTTCAAGTAAGTGGTCAAAATGTACTATAGCTTTCAAGTAAGTGGTCAAAATGTACTATAGCTTTCAAGTAAGTATGAGCCTGGTCAAAATGTACTATAGCTTTCAAGTAAGTGGTCAAAATGTACTATAGCTTTCAAGTAAGTGGTCAAAATGTACTATAGCTTTCAAGTAAGTGGTCAAAATGTACTATAGCTTTCAAGTAAGTGGTCAAAATGTACTATAGCTTTCAAGTAAGTGGTCAAAATGTACTATAGCTTTCAAGTAAGTGGTCAAAATGTACTATAGCTTTCAAGTAAGTATGAGCCTGGTCCAAATGTACTATAGCTTTCAAGTAAGTATGAGCCTGGTCAAAATGTACTATAGCTTTCAAGTAAGTACGAGCCTGGTCAAAAAGGGTTGGGTGGAAGAGATTGCCTAAGGCAATAACCCCGCCCTTTAGTTAGGACATATATTATGTATATATTTTTTTTTTTTTATATTGTATTTTGTATTTTCGTTTGTAATTATTTGTATTGTATATGTCCTATTATCTAATAAAGTGTTAATAAAAAAATAAAAAATAAAAAAATAAATGTACTATAGCTTTCAAGTAAGTATGAGCCTGGTCAAAATGTACTATAGTTTTCAAGTGAGTACGAGCCTGGTCAAAATGTACTATAGCTTTCAAGTAAGTACGAGTCTGGTCAAAATGTACTATAGCTTTCAAGTAAGTACGAGCCTGGTCAAAATGTACTATAACTTTCAAGTAAGTATGAGCCTGGACAAAATGTACTATAGCTTTCAAGTAAGTACGAGCCTGGTCAAAATGTACTATAGCTTTCAAGTAAGTATGAGCCTGGTCAAAATGTACTATAGCTTTCAAGTAAGTATGAGCCTGGTCAAAATGTACTATAGCTTTCAAGTAAGTATGAGCCTGGTCAAAATGTACTATAGCTTTCAAGTAAGTATGAGCGTGGTGAAAATGTACTATAGCTTTCAAGTAAGTATGAGCGTGGTGAAAATGTACTATAGCTTTCAAGTAAGTATGAGCCTGGTCAAAATGTACTATAGCTTTCAAGTAAGTATGAGCCTGGTCAAAATGTACTATAGCTTTCAAGTAAGTACGAGCCTGGTCAAAATGTACTATAGCTTTCAAGGAAGTATGAGCCTGGTCAAAATGTACTATAGCTTTCAAGTAAGTATGAGCCTGATCAAAATGTACTATAGCTTTCAAGTAAGTATGAGAATGGTCCAAATGCAGTGAGCAGGGCCGTATCCACGATTTTCGTCAGGGGGGGCCCAAATAGCATAATAATAATTATTTTGTAATGTAGTTGGTTTTTACTGTTTATTGTGTTTAGGAATCAACATGTACGTATGTAGATATGTAATGTACCTAGAAAAAAATTCAAGGCAGGGGAGGGGGGGGGGACGAGAGCCTGCGTTCAAGTGAGAATTTCGAGGGGGGGGGGCGGGCCCCTGGGCCCCACCCTTAAATACGGCCCTCGCAGTGAGGGAGTTAGTTTATAAACCAAGACCAGAAGGGCTTCCAGGGTGGCCTGAACATAAACAGTAGGTATCCTGTGTTGTCTAATTAGATGCCTACATGTCACCATTCGACCCAGACCTAAAACACTGCAGGCAGCTCTTTTTTGAAGCAGTAGGATAGGGTTTTATACTTGGAGAGAAGGCCCTGAGTACGACAGCATAGCTCATCACGCTATGAAATTAGGAAAATAAGATAGGAGTGTAGTGTGCGAGTCAACGTTTTGACTGAGCGAAATGCAAGTGATAGCATTCGTAAATCTTGATTGCAAATTGTCCATCACATGCTTGGCCTTGTATATCAGTGGGTATAATCAGAATATATTTTTAATTATAGAATAGATTAGAATATACCTTGTTTTAACTGACGAAGTAAGACTGAAAAGTCCCTTTACTCCAGCAGTCAAACAGGTCTTATATATTTTATGGGATTAATTATACAGAGAATAACCTAGATTTTGTCTTGTGTATTTTCAGGATCCAATTAATTTGTACCTGATCATGGAATTTGTCTTGTGTATTTTCAGGATCCAATTAATTTGTACCTGATCATGGAATTTGTCTTGTGTATTTTCAGGATCCAATTAATTTGTACCTGATCATGGAATTTGCCTTGTGTATTTTCAGGATCCAATTAATTTGTACCTGATCATGGAATTCGCCTTGTGTATTTTCAGGATCCAATTAATTTGTACCTGATCATGGAATTTGCCTTGTGTATTTTCAGGATCCAATTAATTTGTACCTGATCATGGAATTTGCCTTGTGTATTTTCAGCATCCTATTAATTTGTACCTGATCATGGAATTTGTCTTGTGTATTTTCAGAATCCAATTAATTTGTACCTGATCATGGAATTTGGAATTTATACTTTGCCCTATCAACAGAATGATGCGTGCGGCAAACTAGTTTTATTTGTATTTATTATATTTATACACCTACATATTTATTATTTTAAAATAATTTTGTATGTTTTGTATGTTTTTAACTGTAATATTTTGTGATTTGTGTATATTGGGTTGTTCCCGTTTAATAAATAAAATATAAATAAATAAATAAAATATAAAATTTGCCTTGTATATTTTCAGGATCCAATTAATTTGTACCTGATCATGGAATTTCTCCCGGGCGGGGACATGATGACTCTGCTCATGAAGAAGGACACCCTCAGTGAGGAGTGCACTCAGTTCTACATAGCGGAGACTGCCTTAGCAATAGACTCTATTCATAAGTTAGGATTTATACACAGGTGAGTTGATGAGACTACGAGACCTAAACCTGATCAGGGATGGAAAGTTTTTTGGACACAAGATAGACTTTAAAAAAGAAAATTTAGAATGTTTTGACCATTTTGTGACATAAATTTGAGACTTATTCTGTACAAGACTGGCTACGTATAGCTCGGCAATATTTATAACATATGTTAGTTTGCTTGTTTTGAGAAGAAAAAAAAAACGTCAAAAATTGGTTTAATCGAAATTACAATTTAATTTACATATAGAGTTTGCAGATATAAACTGTTGACAACTGTTGGAAACACTTGCGATTGATTTGTTCGCAAGGTTGGATTTTGATTTCACATGTCGCTGTAGGCATGGAATGTAAATGACTAATGAGACACCTCTCTCCCCCCAGGGACATCAAGCCTGACAATCTCCTCCTAGACGCCCGGGGCCATATCAAGCTCTCGGACTTTGGCCTTTGCACAGGACTCAAGAAATCTCATAGAACTGACTTTTACAGGGATCTCAGTCAGGCGAAACCGTCGGATTTCAGTGAGTTTATTTGTTATTAGGTTCATATTAGAAATCCAAAGTAATGTTAGGTATATGTAATTTTATATAAAACTAGGATTCTTTAAAAAAAAAAAAAAGAAAAAAAAAAATTGACTGGTTGGTTTTAATGTTGCTGTGAAGATATAGGTTCTGTGTGTTTCTTATAGACCAGATATGACAATGTATCTAATTTAAAGAATCCTAGTTTTATATAAAATTACATATACCTAACATTTCAGTGAGTTTCCCTAATGCATAATATATGTTGTTGCTTATCAGTGCACTAGTGCTGTGAGTATTTCCCCTGATGTATTTATACTGTTGCCAATCAGTGGGCCTTCCTGTCCTAAGTTGACAGTTCAAAGAAAGCGCTTTGTGACATTTCACTATAAGGTCTATAGCTACTTGTACCCTTCAGTTCATAAATATCTCTTTCTATAAACGGTATATAACTATGCATATTAAGAACTTTGCACCCACTCTTTCTTAGTCACTCAATTCATACATAACAAATTTGAAAAATAGACATTGTTCTCAGGAGACAATTTGATATCCTTATGTGCAAGAAGACCAAATATTACCTTGAAATCTAAACTCAACGTCATACCTTATTTATAGTTAACCCTAGACACATTCAAATTTCTTTTTATAGATACGGGGGTAGATTTGTTTCTGTTGTAAACAAACCTTGGCTTCAGCTGGAAAAGTGATGGTCTCAAGCCAATTTAAGTGGGAAAGTTAGCTTGTTCTGAACCACATATTTCAATGTGCGATCAACCATGATGAGAACGTAGGCTATTTATTTATAAGACATTAAACCTTTGGGAAACTGCAAGCTAGACTGGCTTGTTAGGGTTGGCTAGTCCGTTTGCTGTTAAAAGTCCTCTAACGAGACACTTGTATTATCTCTGGTAAACGCCCCCAAGCCAGACAACGGGGGTAGAGTAAAATATAAGAGCTAGAAATCACTAGACTGTGATATTTACCTGGTTATTTACGCTCTATCTATTATTATTATCGTGTGATCTACCTATTTAACCACCGTGTCTTCACTAGATTATAATATTTACCTGGGTTTTTACTCCCGATCTATCACTATCATTGTGTGGACGTTAAATAGGGAGAAGACCAGTGTCTCGCTAGAGGACTATAAACAGAGAACAGACAAGCCAACCCTTACAAGCCAGGCTAGCCTTGTAGTTTCCTAAGGGTTTAATGGCTTATAAAGAAAAGTCCAAGTCCTCATGATGGTTGATCGCACATAGAAATATGTGGTTCAGGACGAGCCAACTTTGAAATAAAGCTGGCTGGAGACCATCACTCACCCGTTAAGCTGTCTGTAGCCAAGCTGGCTACAACAACAACAACTATCATTGTGTGATCTACCTATTTAACCACCGCGTCTTTCCTCGCAGCCAACTCCTCGTTCGACTTCTCGCTCACCTCGTCAGCAAATCCTATGGATTCGAAGCGGCGCGCGGAGTCGTGGAAGAAGAACCGCCGGGCCCTGGCGTACAGCACCGTGGGCACCCCAGACTACATAGCGCCCGAGGTGTTCCTGCAGACGGGGTACGGGTCTGCGGCGGACTGGTGGAGTCTGGGCGTCATCATGTACGAGATGCTTATCGGTGAGTCATGGCCCCGCCCCTCCTGCCCCTGCTACCACATTCCTACCCTCAAACATTCTTTAACACATTGCGTACGGGAGCAGTTTTCGTCGATTTACGCTTGGGCCGGCTGAGATTTGCACGGAACACTCTGGTCACTCTCTAGCGATGCACGCCGGCCCTGCGGAAACTACTGTGTTGAAAAATTGGTTCCCCTGGGCCGATATTCAAGTCTTATACTTCAAGATATTCAAGTCCTGTAAATACTGAATGTTCAGCAGAGCCTGCTCTTTCAAATGACATAGGAAAACACATAGTAGTGTGCATTGTGAGAGACTGACAGTGAATTTACGATAAACTTGCTGTCACACTCTAGAGATGCACGCCGGCCCCAGGGAAATGTTGCCGTGCAGCTCTAGAGATGCACGCCGGACGCAATGTGCTAGAAGAGGTCAAAAAATAAAAAAAAATAATATCGCCTTATTTATACTGCCCGATTAAGACTATTAAAGTCCCATTATTCCAGCAGTAAGTCCAAGACATATTATTATGTGGTAAAAATCTCAAATGGGAGGATAACTTGTCATGTCCCGGCTGGGTTCCGAAACCACGACCTCTGGAATCTCTGGATTCACAGAGGAAATGTCTTTTTTCTTTGATTTTTTAAAACGATAAAAGTTTCGAGTCCCAAGTTCTGCAAAGAGTAACGAACGACTTTGAGTAGTTGTGATATCGGAAAAGTGATTAACACAAATATGATAACTTTTTAAAAAGATTTGTGGAATATGCGAAAGTCGGACTAATAAGAAACTACAAAATTTTAATGGAGAATAGAGGAAAATGTGTTGGAAAAGTGAAATTTGCCATGCTTGTTTGTTGCTAACATGTGGAATGAAAAGAATTCCTTTGGCAAGAGAAACAAGAAGGTGCAGAAAAATAAATACTCTTTCATCCATATAAATTATTCAATATTTTCTGATTTAATCCATATATTTTTTTCAATATTTTCGGAACAATATTGGGAGATTCCTGGTACGCATCAACAAAAATAATTACTATCCTTCACAATCTGTAACAAGAGTGTATCTTTACTCAATTTTCTCTAATTAAATCACAAATCTTGCTACTGCGTCCCTCCAGTTCAACCCCAATTTACCTTTAATTTTATCAGGCTTTTTGCTGGTGTTGTTGTAATAATAATAAAGTAAATTGATGATCCCCATTTTTTATCTGTGTGTATAATTTCACCATCCTTGTCTTGTTTCAGGCTACCCGCCGTTTTGTAGTGAGAATCCTCAGGAAACGTATAGGAAAGTGATGAGCTGGCGGGATACGCTTGTGTTTCCACCTGAAGTACCTATTAGTGAGGAGGCGAGAGATACCATTGTGAGGTTCTGTTGTGAATGTGATAGACGGTAAGTACACGAGTTATCGGTCAATGGGTGTCTTGTTGTTGACATTGCTGAATCTTAACACAATCACAGCTGTCTACCTTTGGTAGATTGCTAATATGAAAATCAAATTAGAAATTTGAATAATAAAAAAATACTAGTAAAAGTCTACCTTTGGTAGATTGCTAATATGAAAATCTAATTGGAAATTTGAATTAAAAAAAAATACTAGGAAAATGAGGTTTGGAAGTGCTTTATGAAAATCAAAAGTAAATCTATGATTTATTTACTTGAAACAATTCCGTCATGATTCTGTGTGTTTATGAGACTTATGTGTAAGCATAAATATCTGAAAAAAATATGAATACGTAAAGTATTAAAATTGTTCAGAAGACATTATGATTTTTGACGATATGTTATGTATAACTGAGAATTTAAAGAAGTTGAGTTTTATTGCGTTACTCGTTAGCAATCTCACCGTATTTTATTGAAATCCATTTCAGATTGGGGTCGGCGCGGGGGGCAGACGAGCTGAAATCTCTAGGAAGTTGTCAATTTTTCAAAGGCGTTGACTGGGATCATATCCGGGAGAGGCCTGCCGCTATTCCTGTCCAAGTCAAGTCCATAGACGATACGTCCAACTTTGACGACTTCCCAGACGTCAAACTAGAAATCCGTGAGTTGTTTTCTAAGAGAATAATTTGTATCTTGGGGAGAATGATCATATACATGTTTATACAATTATAAATACTTTATTCATACTGCAAAAGTAACTAAAGAGTCCTTTTTGCATCAGTTTCACTTCCAATTCCAACAAAGTGTCATTCATATATTTCAAGGCGAAAAGGTTTATATCGGAAATTCATGAAATATTTCTATAGTGAAAGGAATGTTTTTCTTTTAAAATGATGTTCAGGCGGTTTTTTAACTTACTTGAATCTTTATTAGTTAATTTATTATTTCAGCACTGCTAGGATGCAATGAAAAGTTCCACCCTCCCCCTCCCTGTAGTATCTATCCCCTGTTCTCCCCTATTTACCCACTACTACGCTATCTCGCCGTACTTGGGACTCGAACCACCGACCTCCAGGTTACAGGTCTTATTGATTGACATATTGTGGTCGGTATTCGTGGTGGCTATCTAAGTTCAAGTACCAAACCAACAAGCACAAGTTTTCTGAAATGTTCTGATACCCACTGCAACTGTGATGGAATATCATAAAAAAAAAGAACACAATACTTACGATTTCTAATATTAGAAATTTCTCGGAAGTAATATACGAGTAACATTTCCTGTGAACCAAGGGCTTGACGAGGCTTTTGTACTATGATTATACCAAATATAACAATTTAGGATAAATTTCGTCATTAATATACGAGAAAAGTAAACTCATATTGTTCACTAGTCAGATTTCTTCTTGTCCTAAGCTGAAGAAAACACTTTTTCCTCTTCCTCCTTAGCGGCTGCACCTCTGAACCAAGACGGCGAGATCATCTACAAGGACTGGGTCTTCATCAACTACACATTCAAGAGGTTCGAAGGTCTCACTCAACGGGGGACGCCCACCAAGAAATAGGAGCAGTTTCGTGAGCAAGTCCTGTGCTCGGTCTGTGTCACCTGTCTCAAATTGTTTTGTTCTCCCTCCCGCCTGTCCGTTGTGGAAGCTCGGTGAAGTGTTGTCCGTTGAAAAAAGAAGTATCTTGAGCTTTGTACAAGATGTAACTATCGTATCGACGGACGTGATTCATTATTTTAGTAGGCACTTATGATCTATCAATTTTTCTAAGAATAGCACAAATGAATTGACCATCCAATGGTATCTTGTTACAGTAAACTGATTCTAGGAAATTGAGGGTTCCGTGTCACTTAGTAGGGAAATACTGTATTGAATGAGTACTTTGGTTTTTAATACTTTCAAAATATTTCATAATTGATGATTGACAGATTAAGAAATAGTTAGGATACGGGAAATTTCAAGATGCCTAGGCCCAAGTGCATAGTTACTAATGAACAGATTAAATCAATCAACTTTATACACAATCAAATGGCTAATGGTCGTGCTCAGGCTGTTAGTGACTATGCACTTGGGCCCTATCAATGTAATTTATTCCCAAAAAATCACGTGCTATGATGTCTGGTGTGCAATGGTCTCTTGAAAATTTGAATTATTTCTTTTTTTATTTCTATTTATGTAAGTTGGAGGTTCAAGTCTCATGCCTTAATCCAATAGTATTTGTATTGCCATTGCCGTTAATCATGTCATTCATAAATACACCAATAAGAAATTTATCTCCCTGTTTAATGTTATTGATAAACGCCTCCTAAGGCTAATTTACACGTAGCTTATAGCGGCAGATTGTCATACAATTTAGATTCCTCCCACTACTGGCTTTTGTAAAGCGGCACTTGTCATGATAACATTATTACAGCGGCCTGCTAAATTATTAGGGGATATTGGATAAATCCCTGTACAATGTTTTCAAATGAGAGCTTCATTCCACCTCTATGCTATATGGAGAAAAGCACCTACATTTTTATGTTAAAAAGATAATGCAAGATTTTAAAAAATTGATAATTTTACCGAGTAGAAAAATTTGGTAAATCCGTATTACGTGATTTCATCACAAATATCTCATTACATTCCCTCCACTTAAGTTAAATTCTTGTTTGAGCCGTTTTTTACTCTTTTTGAATTTAACTATTGAATCTCAACATCTGAGGTAATCTTCTAAAAGTGCGGCAGCGTTCCGCTCTGTCAAATCCAAACTAAGAATAGCTGTTTTTCTATTGGCCTCAATTTGTACTTTGTCTTTCATTCCCTCGACAGTGAAAATTCTGACATTATGTACATGCTTTGTCCGTTTACCAAATAAATCTGCTCCATCCACTACTGTATTAAGGCGCAATGTATCGCCTTGACTGAAGGGTTCCAATTCTTGTCTCGTGTTCAAAATATTTTATGTCGAAAACATTTTTTTGTTTGGGTTTTTTTCGGGTGTAACGTCGCTTTCAACTACATGGTCATATCACGACGGGGGTTTTACTCTCCATTCGCTGAAAACTCACAAGTTAGCTACTTAAATTAACCTCACCCAGCATGTTTTTTTTTTTGCTAATGAACTGTAAATTATTCACTGATTACTGTAATGATAGAAAAGATCAGTTTGGTTTTATTGAATAAAGCATCATTCTGTACCTACTTGGGCTAAACTATACGATGCTGCCGCAAAACTTCTCGGAAAAGCTTACGCCGCTACAGCAACAACATGCTACCTCAACATATTGAAAAAAATATGTAGGTACCTAAACATTTGTAAAGGTACAAAATTAGGATGACAGCCTACGTATTACCTATATGAATTAGGTATATTTTACATTATTTCATCAGTGGCCACACTTTATTAGACTGTTTAGACATGTTTCACACATGTAGAATGTTTGAAATATGTCTAGACAGGCAGAAGGTAGAGGGAAAATTCCGTATTGTTACGGAATATATTCTAAATAACTACGATAGTAACATAAAACGTTTCCTAGGTAGTTTATTAGCTGATGATTACTCGTGCATTAGATGCATTAGACCTAGCCGATGGGTTAGACATAGAATATAGTTATGACTTCAATTAACGCCATGAGCTAGACCCCAGAATAATAGTTATATATTTAAAAGATAAATAATAGTACTCCCCGTTTGTTTGGTACCCCGCAAATATGTGATTCTAGCTTTCTATAAAACTGAACTTAACTGTAGACATGTAGCTGATGTAATCCCTTCCATTGTTATGCTATTTTTTTATTCAAAGTCTCGAATATGGCGAATATCGAATATTTTTATAATTCAATGTAGACCTTAAAAATTAAACGCTAATATCATCCTACTAGGATAGGGCATGTCTTTTATTGTGAATTTGAACAATTATTATCATTTGCTTACTCATTTAAATGTATCCATGTCAGAACGAGGTATTGCATTCGGCTGGGATAAAGATTCTAAAAACTATTATAATCATAAAGTTCTTCGTTGTTATCTCTTCTGAAAATTCCAATACTATCATTTTAAACACTCCCGATTTTGATATCAATAAGGAAAATGTTGAAAACCAAGTTTGAAAAAAACTTTGATTCTTATTTCTTAAAGATAATAAAAAGATATAAATTGAGAAAATAAGTGTTGAAAGTGGGTCTTTATTTGATAGTCCCTTCCACATATGTATTTATTTTTATTGAAGTTAACTAAGATATAGTTAATCATGTTAACTACCAAACTGCTGATTACAATCCTCCAACACCTCTTCATTGTGCTGTATTTCTCTACGTGCCTCCCCCTCCCTGTTTTCCTAGAGCTTTGTGTCTCACTGAAATCTTTTCATTCATTTCTCACCTCCGCTCGACATTGATTTTATTTCTCAATCACTGTCGACGCAAGCTGTTAGTTTTAAATTTAATTTACTTTGAGTTAAAAACAAAAAGACAATACTACCCCTCTTTTCCAATGTATCTTTATATTTAGTAAGCTAATGTGAGAGGTCATTTATTTCTTGTTTTCGGATTTTTTTAATTTATTATCGTAGTGTGCTAGTTAAGAGGATTCATTGAAACTCGACCTCTTAGTATGAAGGAGCATTGATTTATGAAATAGGTTTTGAAATGGGTCAAAGCAGAATGTAACGCTTTACGTAGACACAAATAAGAATAAAAAACGAACGACTGAGGTTCTAATTCCAAGCTACATACAACGTGCTCACCCGCTCATTGAGTAGCTTTAACCCTCCATGACAAAGTGTAGCTGTCTGAACAAAGACCCTCCCATTCCTACACATAGACATTCTTCATTATTTTCCTTTCTTACTAAATGCGCTCTTGAAAGTTCGAAAGCAAAAAATTAATGCACAAAATGGCTGCTTAGAAATACTGAAACATCAATTTTATTAGTTATAGTATTAATAATGAACTAAATGTCATCCTGTCTTGTTGACCTCTCACCGCGGGTCAGGTGTTAGCCTGGTGCTCGTCTAGTCTTTCCAATGGTACCAGGACAGATCCCTGCCTCATTGTTTCCAATGTGTTTTTGTTTAACTCTAAGCTAAGGACTGGAAGTGTGATGGGTTTGAGACGATTTTGTTGGACTCGCGTTACTTACACGCTGCTTTTCTAAGCTTATTATTTTATGTCTTAATTTTCTACAAAAAGTAAAAATATGATATCTAATATCTTAAAATATACATAGACGAATTGTTATTGTACCGATAATATACTAGTCCATATTATTACCATTAAGTTTTTACATCCAGAAGTATTTATTACCATTATTATGGAGATTTTTTTTTATTTATGTGTAACTTTGAACGTAGAAAATAGGTTATCAATAGGAAATAAGCAGACGATATATTTTCCCATAAGACTTTAGTCTGTTATATGAATGCACATTAAAAGCTTCGTGAATAAAGAGAAATCAAGTCAAACCCAATCATGAACACGTTGAGTGCCTTGTTTTATTTTTCGATATGTTTTTTTTTGATCTTCTAAAGATTGTTCATACTGTCAATGTGAAAATTTGTCTTTCTCGAATTTTGTCGTAGAAAATATCTAAGTAATATAATTAAAACTGCTCGTTTAAATAATAATTAGAAAAGCTTTTCTTGAAACTTTAAAATAATGTATGAAAATATTTTTAGTTGATGTTGGATCATTATTTTTCATGAGTTTCAATCTTTCTTTCCAGCATTAACATATTATGTTTGTTGTTCATTCTACACAAAATGCCGCGAATAAAGATCCTGTGACCTTTAATCATGAAGCTATTGCACGTTGTATAGTAAATTTGGTCTAGCTTCTTGATTCAAAGCATTGGTTATATGAAGCTTGGATATGCTCTTTTGTATATACACATTGTTGGTCAATTGGTTAGACTGTGAGTCTAAACAGGTAGCGCAGGGAGTAACTTCACATCCCACCCAAGCATGGATTTTTTTAAATTGAGAGTTCTATTACATAATAGTATTTAGTATGCTGAATGAAAAAACATCACTTTGGGCAAAAGTAACGACACCACAAAAGAACAATTTTTTTTTTAATGAATATTTATTTAAAGAGAGGTCTGTAACATTCTGAGTCCTTGCCCCAGAACAAATTTTTAAATAGTTATTTTAGATTTAGGATAAGCTTCTGGTCAAAATATCAAATTCAATCTCAACATTTTCAACTATTATTTTGTTAGTCCTGTAAATTTACTTAAATTGAATGTAAAAAAACGACAGTATTAAATTTTTATTACAAAAGGATATAATAGTGTATATTATAAAATAATGATACGCATGGATTATAATACAAAATCTATGTACAAACTAGAAGGATACATTCAGTGAAATAAGAAATGGAAAGGAAAAATGACACAGATAAAAAAGTTCCAAAAAGAACAAGTGAAAACTCACAAAAAGAATAACTATTAATGACAAAATTGATATTTAGCATGTCTTTGTGTGAATAACAAGAAAATTAGATTTTTGAGGAAATATTATAAGATACTCGTAGAAGATCGTAAATTAAAATAGGAATGTAAGATGGTAACTATAGATTATTTGGAGAGAGTGGTAACTTTAAATTTATTATAACAACCTTTACTTAGGTCTCAAGGAGCTACATGTATTAACAAGTATACTTTGTATACGGTTGAAGATGAGACTTGATTTTTTTTACCCTCCACTGATTTAGTAGGTGAATTTCAAGAATAATGAATTTTCAACTTATTGTTTAAAAAAAATTTAAATGACCTACGAAAGTCAGGTTTCAGTGATTAAATCAAATCAGTAGAGAGTAAAACAATTTAAAGGACAAGCTCTTTGAGATTCCATAAAGCCTGCAAAATGTAAACATTTCGTCAATCAGTAAACGCTAAAGTAAAATAAAATGAAAGTTAAGAGTAAAATGAAACGAAATGCATTAGATCAGAGTAATTTACAAAACTATAACTAGTTTACTAGAAAAAAGGTAATTAAAAACTAATTAAATAAAATTATTTGGTAACTTTATAACTTCATGGCAGTAGCAGGTTGCTGGACAATTGGAGAAGAATTGTGAAACACTAATTGGCAATACAAGGCAACACCGTCACTGCTATTACCCCTTTGAATAAAACTAAGTAGGTACAAAAGTGCATATTCCGATAAAAGGGGTTTTTGATTGAGCAATATTTATTCAATTATGCTTGATCTCTTCTCAATGCGACTCAGTATTATTCAGTTGGTCACGTCATGTTTCGCAATCAATCTAAATAGAAAGGATACCTAGTACCTATGGGATGATATCTTTACTTAGAGAATAACCATGCCTTTCAAGCCGTCAATTTAATAAGGAATTGAGTCTGCTTTTGTCTCTTTGTAAATTATTAAATAATAAAATTAGAAACGTCTAGATCGTTTTGTATTAAATTGACGTCTTAAAAACAGGAATACGTTAAACATTTTAACATTACAATACGATTTTATAATATAGGTAGAGGTACATATATGGAAAGATTATGGGTAGGTTTGTACATTGAATATGGAACAAATGTTGAACCCACGCCATGGGTGTTCTCATTCCATCATAAACAATGTACAAACGTGGTAATTCTTACAATTATTTACAGAAGTAGTCCATTTATTAATTTTTTCATTCGAGGATGGTCAGTCTTGGAAGCTACAAGAAGTTGGGTTCCAAAAGATGAAATTACCGAACTCTTTACAATAGTTATTCTTTTAAAACAGTATAGGTAAATTCATAACAGATGGTATGTTTTTTTTTTTTCAGAGGCATACATACACATATGTATTTCATTTAACAATAATGAGCAATTGAGCATTTTCTTTTCACTAGTGATGATTGATAATAAGGATCACCTGATGTTTTGTCTCTCCGAGGACAAATGGACGAGCTTCTGCTAGATAAAAGTGTTAAGTATATCAGGTACTGTGCCATGGGCATTTTACTCCACTTTAATAGCGGACACTTCACACTTTTCAGTTCTATCCAAACTAATCCTCTTGATAGACATCTCAGTGAACTCTTCGATTCTATATTTCCACTCACAAGCCCATGGCACTTGTTTTATTTGGACTAGTATCGTTTCATTTTGATTGGTTGTTCAGTCCCAGCCGTGATGCTCATGGATTGGCACCCATACCTTCTCCCACACTGGCTTCCACACCTTCTTCCATGCTGGCACCTTCACTTCCTGCCAAGCCTGCACTTTGGTCTCTTTCCATTCTTCTTTCCACGCTTGTTTCTTTTCCGTTATCCACTCCTGCTTCTTCTCTATCCTCCAGATTTGAATCTTCTCCTCAATCCATTCCTCTTTCTTTTCTGTTCTCCAGATTTGTACTTTCTCTTCTACCCATTCTTCCTTCTTCTTGGTCACCCAGATCTGTTTCTTCTCTGTCTTCCAGATCTGTTTCCATTCGTCGTGCCACTCCAATTTCTTCTCTGGGATCCAGACTTGTTTCTTCTCTGTTCTCCAGATCTTCTCCCACTTGGGTTCCCAGATCATCTTCTTCCTCCACAGATCGTGAGAGGTGTAATCCCAGCCATGCTCGTCCTTCCCCACATGTTTCTCCCCGTGTACTTTCTCCTTGATTATCTTGGGAACCCACACTTTCTTCCAGTCAGGGACCTTGATCTCTTTCCATGCGGGCACTTGGATTTCCTTCCACACGGGTTTTGATACTTTCTTCCATTCAGGTACTTGAATTTCTTTCCACGCGGGAACTTGAACTTCCTTCCAGATGGGTTTCTGAACAACCTTCCAGTCTGGCACCTGCACTTCCTTCCAGATTGGTTTCTTCACGATTTTCCAGTCTGGAACTTTCACTTCCTTCCAGATGGGAACATGTACTTCTTTCCATATAGGCACTTGGATCTTTTTGTAAGCGGGCTTCCAGATCTCTTTCTTTTCTATTTTCCATACTTTCTCCCATGCTTCTTTCCAGGCCAACTTCTTCTTCCAGTACCCCTTGGGCTGGTGATGTTCCACTACGTGATGTTCCTCTTCCCAGCCTGACCGGTCCTCGAACCCACCGTAACTGTCATCGAGACTGAAATGAAGAAAACAAGAAGAGATGATGTAGTAAACAAACTAGAATTTTTTTGTTATTGCGTTAAACAGAACTAGTAGGAATGTATCGTAAATATTTTCCTATAGGCTCTGCCGACATATAATAAAAAATATCTGTTACGACTTCAGACAAAGATAGATCCACGGAATAAAAAGTGTCATCGGCAGATGGTCGCATGATATCACCTGAAGCTGAGGAGTGTACAAGCTTAGAGTATTGGTGAGTTTTGTGACCCTAATTTGAGTAACCGATGACCCGTATAACCTCATTAGAACCAATTATGTCTAAGAGATTGTATCCAATGGAGGATAGTATCTGTGTCGTAAAAAATAAAGCCATTAAGAGTTCATATCAGAATGAGGAGAGTTCTATTGAGCCTGGTGGGCAGTCGTCAAGGTGTGCAAACTATTTTCAATCTTCTGCTAATTTATGACTCTAGCGCTCTACTGTAAAGGTTAATTAATATTGATATAGAATACATAGATAACGAATTATATTTGTTTTATTGTATTATAATTATGCTTGGATGGTATTTATCTTATCTTTACATCAGACATCTAGATAGGTTTCCATATCCTAGAAGTCAAAGATCCTCACACACCTAAACGAGCGTGTGTTAGCATACATAATATAATCATCCACACATTCGTTATTTAAAGGTCTTTGCTATATGGACAACTAGCGAATGGTATATTATAATTTAAAATATAACAACTAGCATATAAGTATTAAGTTATGTCAATACAATGTATCTAAGTTATGGTAGTTTTTGTTTGTAACAAAAAAATCAACATTGGTTTTTTTTCAAGCAGCTCTTGGAATTTGAGCTATATTAGTGGTGAACTGCGAATATATATCAGTGTTAAGTAATACAAGAGAATTTAAATCTTCGCTCTACTGTCTTATGTAGTTGTATACTTAGGGAATTTATAGTTGGGCTTTAAAAAGTGGCAGATGTGCTTAACCCGTTTTTGCATCTCCGTGATGCCACTTTTTTCCCCCAGAATTTGAATACAATATCATGGGGCACAATAATTCTATCCGTGAAAAAAATGGTGTTATTCATTTGTATTACAACCAACGAGTGTAATACTGTGAAAGTAAAGAGACTCTATCTATAGTCTCATTCTTGCACGATAAACAGAGAATTGTATTGTAATAGCTCACACCTGATGTAGTTCTCTGGCTCCTAAGATTCCATCGTTAAAATTACAATAAACAATAGTCGATAGCGCGTTGAATACACCGGTTCTCGTAGGAACACCCAAGTGAAGCAAAGTCCAGCGAGTCGAATACTTCGTGATGCTGCTGGCTATTCGTCTATTCTGGGGTCAACCCAGGCTGGGTGAGATTAATGTGGGTCGCAGGTTAGTAAGTTTCCTGCGTTTGGATAGTATAACCCCATCTCGAGATGAGCCTTGCTGTTGAATGGGACGTTAAACCCCAGTAAATAATAATATTACAATGTTTATTGATTGAGTTTGTATCCGCGTCCGAGATATTTTGCTAGCTGGTTTCATGAACAACTGCACATTCAAGCAGCAACTTTCATAGTTCTGTTGTCAGTCATCATCAAGACCTCAATGGGCTACGTCTCCATCTCTCCATTCATGTATTAGGGCTGTCATATTTTAAATTTTATAAAATATCATGAAGATGGTTTTTACAAAGACAGATAGTCTTTACTTTGAAATTCTGAGTTGTACTTGGTCAGAAAAAATGAAGTGGCATGTAAACAAATTAGCTAGCGTTCATCACATTGCTGTAATAAATATTGCTGGTCAGGTGAAAGATACTCTAACATACCCGGGAGCGACTTATGTGTAATGAGCAAGGAACATCTTCACTTTGTTAATTAAAAGTTTAGTTGAGTTGAACATTAAAACGAAAAAAAAAAACATCATGTAAGAGTGTTTTAATGATTCTAAGAACGAATTATTGATGGGCGAACACAAGTTTAATGACATTAAGAATCGCGGAAGCTTCGGAATGGTGAAACAATCAGAGGTATGAAGTAACATATATGTACATAGGTATCCTACCTAGAGTTTACCGTTTGATTTTGTAATAGATAAATCGTGTAAACCGTGCCCTCAGATTTCTCCAGGCTTCTGTTTTAAAATATAATACATATATTATTTAGATGTCTATCTATCTATGTTGCTTTAGGCTACAATGATCATGATAACCAAAATAAGAAGACTGACGTGATACTAAATTTAATTACAATATAGGCATTCAGTAACTCATTGTATATTGATAGATTTTCTGGCTGGTTTAACGTCCATTTCAACTGTATGGGTTTTGCCCTCCATTCGCTGGAATAAAAGAAATTACCCACAGCGAATTATTAAACTTTCATTTTTCTATGAACGCCTCGTATTGAACTTATTTATGCAATGTGCTATACATATAAATTTGGGCCCTCGCACCATGCAGTCATATTATTGTCATAAAACGCATATTATTGTTATTTTATTGCGCAGAGTCATTATAAAATTACAATAATGTTTTCTTTTTTAGCTGGGTGAAGATCGTTAACCTCGTTAGTTAATATTTTAATACCTTTTGTTTTTAATACAAATAACTTTTATATAATTAACAGAATACCTATACGATTTGATGAATTCTCTTATTTAACGATCTAATAGTCTAATAATTACCTCTTCTTCTTGCGGACGGCATCATCAACTTTGGCTACGTCAGTGACGGCTGACTCTTGTGTGTCGGGGACTGGGGTTGCTAGTGGAACGCAGAGCGCTACTGTTGCCAGTAGGGCTAGACCCACCTGGAATCAGATAAAGAGAAAAACATTTTTTAGGGATGGGTTTAAAAATAAAGGTTCCCCTTTTACCGAGTCCCTTTCAACATTCTCCAGGCAGATTTGTTTCATATTATAGATCTAGAGCTTCCGGCTAGAGCTATCTAGAGTATGCTGTACAGACTACAGGTACCTTACAGGCGGTATCTAATGAACCTAGCAGTAATAACTACCTATTCGCGCTCTGTGATTAGTATGTAACATTGCTACGGACCAAAGCGTGATGAATCGCGATTACTTTATTAATAAAGAAATTTTAATGTATCATAATTGAACATATGTACCAGAGTTAGCAATAATATGCACTATGCAAATCATAAATATTTCATGTAATCGACAGGGTCTGCCTGAGTGCAAGTGTGGTATCATACAATTAAAAAATATTGAGAAGTGGTTATTTTGAAACCCTGTATCGTTCTGGCCTCATAGAATGATAGTTCCTTTACAACAGTACATTTTAATGCTATTATTATTTGGTTAATTCATAGTGCTATGTATCTCATATTCGGAATGGTCTGTGAAATTCATGAAATGGAAATAGATTTATGATTCGGTCGGGACTAGAACCCACAACCTACTGCTTACACATGAGTGTATGACACCAATTAACTTAAAATTTCAAAGCCATTATCCATTCTACCGGTAAGTTATCTAGTCTGCCGTCCATAAGCACCCACCTTACCTATTTTTTTTTTTTTTTTTTTTTTTTTTTTTTTTTAATGGGGTTTAACGTCGCTTTCAACTGCCATGGTCATATCACGACGGGGGTTTTACCCTCCATTCGCAGGAAACTCACAAACCTGCTACTCACATTGACCTCACCCAGCCTGAGTGGGGCCGGGAAAAGCCAGCGTCACGAGAATTAGAATTTGAATGGTCACCCATCCAAGTCTTAACCTCGCTGGATGTCGCTTAACTTCGGTGTTCTGAAGGGAACCGGTGTATTCAACATGCCATCGACGCTGGCTACCTTACCTATAAAATATGAAATAATACTACCTATACTTATTATACATCAAATTCGTTTAGTTGGATAGTACATATATTATACTTGTATTAGGTATACAGATGCATCGAAAACACTAGTCACTAATTTGGCTGAATTAGATTTTACAGAATTTCAAGAAAAACCCGAGAAGAAGACAGATGCCTCAAAGACTGAAGTACGGAAACAACAACATTCAGAAAGGATGAAGAGATAAATAATAATAATAATGCTTTTTCTTTGTGTTATTATGTCACAATTTTAGTAGGTAGCGCAGAATCATAGGACTTTACCACTTTAATTTACAATATCTTGTATTATTTTTTTTTGCCTATGATTTTGCCACTGGACGCTGCTTCACATCAAAGCAGCTACTCATTTTTCCTCACAAGGTATGAGTGGACCCCGAACATCCAAGTACAGAGCAGAAAAAATCCTCCCCCGCTGGGAATCGAACCCAGGTCACCATGTATTGTGTGCAATGCCTAGCGCGCTAACTCGCTCTGCCACAGTGACTACTGGATGAAGAGATAAAGGACGAAATGTACGGAAAATGTTGCAATCGTGAATAAGTATGGATATTTCTTGTGGTCTTATTTGGCCAAATTCAAAAGATACAGGTATCCTAGTTATATTACAAAAGAGACTTCAAAAGACCCGGTAAGTAGAGTAAATAATTGTATTTAGATTGATCGGTACCAACTCTGAACCACTCACTTTCATTGCTATGGAACTACGATGGTGCATTGGACCGCCAAGACTTATCAGTCTGGCGCAAATCACTGCTATTTTCCTGGAGAGCTTTAAATGTGTTTTTTTTTTACCCACAGTAATAAATTAGTTGTGAAATGTGAATGTATTCTGTGAGAGCACTATACCTACGACCAAATCAATCGTCAATTTTGTTATTGTTACTTCCATACAAAATTAACATCATCCCCACGTGGAAGATCATCTTGAACTAGTAGTCAAGTAAACCTCTGGAATTCTTGGTACTGCCTTCATGAAGACAAGGTCTCCATAGTGTTCTGTATTAGCAAAGTATTACAATTTAGAAATACGAGTAAGTACTTTTTTAAATTGGGTTTAACGTCGCTTGAAACTGTATGGCTTAAACCCTCCATTCGTAGGAAATTCACAAATCTGCTACCCACATTAACCTCACCCAGCCTGGGTTGGGCCGGAATGCCAGCATCACGAAGTCTTCACCTCGCTGGATGTTGCTTAACTTCGCTGATCCTACGAGAACCGGTGCATTCAACGCGCCATCGACGCTGGCTAATATGAACTTTTTTTATTCTGCCGGGTTAGGAAGTCATCGCAATTCAATCACAAGATAGAGCTAAGTCATCTGTCGTCACTATGAGTGATATCGTTATGTAGCGCGAAAAGTTAGCATGATGCCGTGCCATCATGAAGTCTGACTTTGGTCACGCTATTCGCACTACAGGGAGGTCTCATTACCTAATGGTTAGCTCAAATATTTGCGAACTTTAAACTGGAATAAGCAAATTAAAAAAAAAAAAAACTGGAATAGTGATTATTATCCAACGAACTTATACCTCTAGTGACGATAGACTTAATAGTGCTTCCCATTTCGAGAGATGCATGGATAGACAGTGATTAAGAATTGGGACAACCTTTTGACCAAGTCTCAAAACGAAAGATCACTAACCATCTTGAATGACCTAGATGTTAAAGAAACGATAAGCAAAAAATTATGAAATGGTAAGTTAGATTTTCAAAGTCAGTGCCTTTTTCATCATATGAATGAGAGCTAGTTTACACCTCTTCGCCGGCCTTTCTTTTCTTCACCGATTTTGGTTTTAGTACCTCAGTTATTTCATTTCTTCCTCCAACTCGCTATCTTTTGGGATTCTTTCATCTGAAATTGGCTTTGCAGAACAATTTATGATACATTACCATTGCTTATTCCATAGACCAGAATATTTAGTTATCGGTATAATAATTTTATAGGAGGAAAACATCATACAGAATTCTTCGTGGTAGGTATTGCGTTTTAATTGCTTCGTAATACCAACTTTGATTGATATAACAGCTATCAACTAAGTTATAAAAACGTCTATTATTATCAGTACAACTATAGGATAACGTTAACTAGCAGAATTCACGACTCGATACTGCAATTCGGTATGTTTGAACCAGATCGGATACGCATTATGTTATGTTCCGGAACATTAATGTAACAATTTTGTTTTTATATTGAATTTTAAATTCAATGAACTTCCCTCTGAACTTCCGATGGTTGTGGAATCAGACCACCTAATAAGTTGTTGCGGTTCACTGATAAGCAGTTTTTATAAACTAGCATAATATTTCAATCTTGTACATATGTACATTTCAGGACTTATATCAGTCGTGTCTACATTATTTTTGACCTGTTTCCTGCAAAATATTACAGAAGTAAAGATATGTCACCCAAATTGAGATGCTTACGAATGAGCTATTCGTAGTCAATCCTATCATAAATATAGTCAAAGAAAACAAATAACACATTTTTAAGCAGTCTAAGAATCAAAAGCTTTCTTTTTGACCCGTTTGTAAGTACAAATTTTGCCCTAACCGTATCTTAGTCATTAATTTACAGCTCCTGGGATTATGATAAATAGATATGTATGATCAATAATGTCCATAAAGCCCCTCTGTAAATAGATTAAAATAGTGTAGCGAGTATTTTGGTGTTCTATTACAAAACCAGTTGAGCTCAAAATGCAATGAGTGTTGTTAATTCAGAGTGACTGATGAGTTTGTTAATTGGTGGTCATAACTCAATGTTAAAGCCCCAGCTCAATGTTTGCAGTTCCGTCTGACGCTAATGTCTCCATCACACTAGCTACAACTCAAGGTATCAGGGAAGTGAATGAAGATAGTATGAGTAGACAAGCATGGGATATGCCTAAAGTATAGCCTGGGGTGGAGAGATGAATGACTTGGAGAAACTTGTGTTTGTAACTTCAAACCCAGCTAATGGTGCTCAATTTTCAATCTCTCAACTGTTCCACGTGATACAGTAAGTAGATTAGTTTTGAGTTGCTACAGCTATCACGACGTAAGGTGGCAAACGTGGTCAGTAAAACATCCAGTGTATCATGCGTCGGAAGTCTACTGGTAGTGTTTGAAAATGCAATATTTTGTAACAACTCTTTACTGATACAATCTTAATATATAAATGTCAAAGTCACTGACTGACTGATCATCGCTCTACAGCCCAAACCGTAAGTCCTAGGAAGCTGAAATTTGGTAGGTAGCTTTGTCTTATAGTCTAGATGTGCAATAAGACGGGATTTTTCGAAATTCCCACTACAACACCTGCCATTGGCGAAAAAGGATTTTTTGCTTTCACGGCCATGCCTCGGCCCGCAAAGCGGGCGACAGCCCGCTAGTGATACATATCTGAAGAAGAGCAAGACAGTAGCATTTTGAAAATATGTATACATTATCTTTGATTGTTGACCTCATTCATAGCTTTTTAAAGCAATATTTGGATTAATGTACTTAGTAATTTATAAAAATGTTCATTGATCCATGGTGCGCTAAATACCTACTCGTAAAATCTACAAAATAATTGGAATTCAAAGTTACTAATTTTATTGGTACTGGATCGCTGAGCATACAGCGAACTTCTACTTCCTGACATACTGCACAAGACCAGCTCAAGTGCTAATGCTGACATAATCTTTCATTTTGTAGAACATAACATGTTCTTAAAAATTATCAGAGGAGTCTCAAGTTAAGCTTCTTGAGATTAAGTCAGGCAGAAAATGATCTGTACACTACTGTACAGATATGGTTAGTACAACACCGCTTCTACTACCCAACTCAGATTGAGTATAGTCTCAATTTATTAAGAAGTATACGAGTATTTATGAACACATGTCATCACATAAAGTAATCCACCGCAAACTTCCAATAGACATTTTAATAGAATCAGAAGTAGTATAACTAAAGTATTACTAAATCAATTCCTAACTGATTCATCTTCGTATCTTCATACAAGAGACATTCTGGCCTGATCGGAATTTGCTTGGCAATCAGATACCTGATTTGTAAATAAAGTAAACAATTCTTCCAACTCTTGTCACATTGTTATTTGTTATTCATAGATCCAATTTCATCGTCAGGACCCCAATCGGTCCATTATGCCAGCATGGAGATGGAGAAATTCTATTAAGATAGACTCATATTGACAGTTGTGTTGCCTTATCAAACAAGACCATCAGAGCCAAGCTAAGTCCTACAACATAATCATATGGTGAATTATCTGCAGTCCCCTGTGTGATGTAATGGTAGCTAGGAGGATGGCAATCATGTCACTGGTGGACCAAGCCCATGGTGACATGAGAACAAACATGCAGGAAACCTACAATAAACCTTGTGAAGAATGAAGGAGAAAATAAAAATATCCTAAATCTAGATCATCAGAGCCATGAAATTAGCAGACCTACTTGTAACGAGTGGTGAGAAATAATTATACCTTTAAGAATAACAATTAAAAATTTAGTCTTGCTTGGAATACAGCGAACTAAGTTGCCTTAGTTGCATATAATCAAATATATGTACATACAATCAAATATCACTTGAAAGGAACAAACTATAAATTATATTGTCTCGTTTACCAACAACTGAACAACATTATAATTATAGAATCCTTTGAAAATATCAATAAACAACAGAAAATAGACTCTCATTTTTGGGATCCATGGCTTCTTTCTGATTTACTCATTTAGTTTTAGGTACCTAGTTCAAAAATATTCTCAGAATACTAGCCCGAAGGCAGACAACGTTTTCCTTCCGGCTAAAGATCTCAGGTTCAGTCACAACCGGAAGACTCACAGACATGAGATTCCAGTAATCATCTTTACAATCACCACACACATCTTCAATATTACCAAAACCATCATCTAAAAACCATCACTCTGGCCATCTTCAATATTATGAGGTAAGAAGACAGATTGAAGAGATATTAATAAGGCGTAGGAAAACGCTGTGATTAATGATTTCTCGTAATGGATCAAGTGGATTAGTAGACATCTGGGATATCTCTGCCTGATCTAGCTATTCGCCTTCATCTTGTATTAAGAAATCTTTTCTCTTATACTTCCTGTGAAATAATAATTCGACAAGAAAACTGTCAAAAAGAGAAAAGAAGTTTATTATAACTGTAATAAAAATATGTTTTATTAACAGGTTTGTTTGCTCAACAATGTCAAGATTCATTGGTTTAGGGTTTCTAGTCTAAAGAAAGCAAAACAAAATGCAATTACTTTTGTAAGTAAAAGTACAAAGTAGGAATGTATCTAACAAATTTTGTATCGTAATACTCGTAGTTATGCATGCGAGAGGCCAAGGGCAATTTTTTCCTCCGGCTATTATTTAAAGAAAACAAAGATCCGGGATCGTTGCCAAATTAATTTTAGGTAAACGTGATAAGACACCTTCAGAATCTTGCCTTCTAACCACGGTCTTAATGCATGTCCTGTTTTTACAAGGATCTCGAAGATGACATTGACCTAATATCCATTAGAACTTGGAAGTTTAGAGGCAACTCAGAATGTTGTGACAGCCAGACCAGTCTGTCGGATCTTCTTTAGTATCTTATCCATCACGTATAATCCAAGGACATGGGATCACGTCTAATAACTAAACCCCATTTTGGATTAAGATGGTGTCCTTGAACCCAAGGTCGGATCAAATTGATCCTCCTAACTTGTTATGAAAGCTAAATATCCCAGACAGAGGTATGAAGAACTCGACAAGTTTTATTAAGTAATTAATGAAATTGATGACACACCTCACATGTCACAGACAAGCTTTAATAAATGACCAACTGGTTGACTTGAATGACCAATTAGGTATTTATCACGCTTCAAAATCTACGGGTGATAGAGTGGGACGAAGTTAGACACAATATTTTATTGTTTTTATCAACTTGAATATATTATGATTCAGATAACTTATGAAATTCAATTTGTTCCAGCATAGTCATACCTATCAAAAAATACTATTGTTATGAAAAGATTTGCTGAAAAAGTAAGAATCACTTAACATTAAGTTCAAGAGACTAAACGAACTTACGAAGAGACTTTTTCATCATTATCTTCAAGCATGTTATTCTTCACGGGTTATTTAAAAATAAGCAACTGAATTGGAGGAAAGAATTCAGGTATGTCATAATAAATTATGTGGAGATTCAAAGTATAGTAGATAATCTTCAAAAGTCTGTTTCGTAAATTATTTATGTTTTTAAAATTGGAGGCATTGCTCCATAGAGCCTGGAGCCCGGGGGCTGGCTCAGATAATTTAGGTGTTTTCGAGTATTTGAACTCTCACGCATCTAGTGCAGATCAGGCTTATATAAATTCCAAGGTGTTCTTCTTCAGATAGACCCAGGACTGGGCCGTTTTCTATAACTTAAACGTAGTTTTGGGTTTCGAAAATATCTCCAGATAGGTTCAAATGTTGAATAACTAAAAGAAACAATAAGCTGAAATCCTTGACACGTGTTTTCTTCCATGTCCTAGCTTGAACTTTTTACCTTAATTAATTTAATGTAACTGCAGCTTTAATAATCGTGTCAATTTTTTTCTTCTTCAAAATCGGCCTTAAAGATAACTCGAACCAGCGATTATATCCAGAAGTTGGTACATGTATTGCTTCCACGAGGTGCTACCAAGTTTTGTGTTTTAGACTGTCATTACCAGTCGTAAGCCATGTTGTTTGAGTTTGAGGTTTTGGAAGTCTTACTTAATACCTAATGAGTTTGGCCTGGTTTCTCCTTAGAGGCTTGTGCCTCAAGGGTGCTTTTTGTAAATAAAAAGAACAAGGAAGCAGGAGCAATAATTTGATGTAATTCTCCACCACACGCTAAATCTCGAATAACATGGTAAGGAAACTTGTAATGAGTAGATATAAGAAATGGAACAGTGAGATGGTTCTTACCGTGGCCGAGGGTACCGCTATAACATTATTATGACACGGGCGGACTGCAGGAATTACCCGCCTTGTGGATTCAAAAGTGAATGCTGCTTATTAGACTTCCACTTTCAATAACCTACTATTGATCATACCTACCTACTTAAGAGATGGCAGTAGGCAGTGCTATTACCTAACTGCTCGTACACTAAATGGTCTGAAGATGTGTTGTATTCACCAAGTGCAGCTACCTAATCAAGTACTCATAAATACCATTCTAATTTCTGTGTTTTTTATGTCCAGACAATCTAAAACAGAATGTTCCTAGGTAATAAAACCAAACTTAAGGTATCATTATTATTTTCATACGGTTCAATTTACATAAGAGACGGTCAGCAATATAAATCACATAGGGGTCACTGGGCCTCCTTTCAAATGGAAGCAAGAATGAGGATTGGAGGTTGCATAATTAAGCTGTAAATTCTAATAATACACAGCGATTGGTGTATTTATATACATATCGTATAAAACATAAATATGTATGTAGGTATACATAGTTTGTAATGGTGCTACATCAATTACTCAGGAGTATCATAAGAACTTACAGTGTATAAAAAATATGTATGTTGGGATGATTGAAGTATTAAGACCAATATTGTGAGGAAGATTGATTTTGGCTTCTAATTTTAAATCACGTCAAGTCTAAGAAATGATTAGATGAACTACATAATGATGCATGTACAATGTGTGGTATTCATTTGCAATTTCAATGAATTGCTTACTAGGTAGTTATCCATGTAAATAATAATTATTTATTAAGATTTGAAAGCTACTTACAAGTAAATGCAATAAAATTGTATCAAAACTGAGGGTGTCAGAAGAAAAAACAAAACAAACTAAAACAATCATGAACACCTAACAAGGTTAAAACCAAGTGACTTAAAGGAGATAATTGTTGTATAATACCTAGGTGGGCATGGTAGAGTGCCACTTCTTGGTTCACCAAGGTGTGCGAATATATAACAATCACATTATCTCGGTACACTTAATTGTTCCGTGCATTACTCGTCTTGTGAACGTGAGTAATTGTATCATCCTTCCAATGGGTCACCAGGACACAATGAAGAGTTATTAGTGAAATAGCGACTATGGCGAACAAACATTATGGCGATGAAAAGTAGAGCAACTTTTTTTCATCAAATTACTCATCATCGTTAGGAATGTAGCAACTTGGTCACACGATTATTTTGAGAATGAGGTACGATTGATGGGAATTTATGTTACCATAACCCAAATATTTTTGGAAAAAATGAGCACTAAATACTTCTTAAGTTGGGACTTGAAGCAATGAAAATATTTCGATTCCAAGTGCAGTATGCTATCGGGAAAGGTGGGTTTTTAGTGGGTGGAAATCCCACCCTAGGCTAAGACCTGGGTGTCTTTAAAAGATTTTTTCCCGACCACAGCATAACTTTTTAGTTCGACAGAAGAATCTGATTATTTTCTGCTTCTAAAAATACATATCCAAATTAGTTGATGGCTAAAATTTTATTACTTTATTAGTAAAACCTACGTATATTTTATTATTGTTTTCAAAATCTGATTTACAAAACACTACCTAATACCTACTCAAAACAGGGAAACTTTGAACACACTCGTGAAATTTATTTCTCACCAAATTTATGTAGATGGACATAGGCACGAACTAGGAAATAAGAAATTCCAACCTCAAAGGAAAGCATGTTCTAACAAGTTCTCCGACAATGTCTGTCTCGCAGTGCAGGAGACAGATCGTTTGAAGTTTTGACACAAGAGTAAGTTGAGTTTTCATCAGCGACTTTACTCCGGATTCATGCATCGTACACACCAAGTTGGTTACTTTTCACCTAATCTTCAGTTCTATTAGGCCAAATCCTGGTAATTTTGGTAGAAAGTGCAGCGACATGGTCTGTCACACAGCAAGTAGATGGTTCATGATGAACCAAACAATATAATAAGTTAGCAAGGTGTCTTGTTTTCTCAAAGCCTGAATGATAGTGAACTTCGTAATCTTATTAAGTAGTCGTGTAGTCGTTAGTCGTATCAAGATGGTATGCCACGTGGACCTGAACATCTCATCATCTCATCAGATCCCATAGTAGACCAAGTTGTCGGAAGTGTTTCATTAGCAACTTTAATTACAGGACTTCGCGACATTATGAGCCAGAGGAACTCAAATCCTCGTCAACTCAGGCTGGGTGAGGTCAATGTGGGCAAGTTGGTTTCTGAGTTTTCAGGGAATGGAGGGTTAAATCTCTGTCTAGAACGATCTAGATGTTAAAGTCACAAGTTTAACTTTAAACTAATTCATGGACAGGTTGTTGAAATAAAGGATAAGTAACCTTTTTCATTTAGAAAATACTGAATGAGTGCATTAAAAGTAAGTTTATCAAGGTATTGTTAAAATAAGCTAATTGCTTTTACGTTGAGGCTCATTTTAAAGAGCGAGATTTTGCTGCAAGACCACGACAAGGTTTTAGTAATCTATTTAACTGACAAGGCACACTGTATGTCCGTTTATACAGGTAATAAATATAATTCGCTCTCTGACAGACGTAATATCAATCTCGCAGGTGATAGCTGTTTCTCAAGCTGTAGCCAAGGGAACAGGTCCGGGTGTCAAAGGTACCACGGTAAGCTAATTAATAACTCAGGCCTCACAAATGAGAGTCCGGAGTGTAATTTAAACTTTCGCGTCTAACTCTGATTGTGATTGATACCGAGGGGAGGTATCTGTTCTATAACTTCATGATCCCATGTAGCAGTAGAAAAGATAGCAACCGTTAAATATCTGTTTATGACCTAATATAGGAAGATAAATAATAGGAAAGCTACTAATTTTCAGTACCTCGCTAGATGTAATTGATTTTGATAGTTTTAATTGTGTGTATATCTTTTCATCAGGACAATACATATAAAAAGCTGTAACTAATAATTAACTAGAGTAGGGTAACCAATACAAACGGATGATGTAGATACAAAACATAGTTATCTGTTTGTTTATTTGGCTCATAAAGTTACACGATTTTTAAATTTTGATTTCTAGCTCTCTAAAATGAAGTTAACTCGTATACATATATGTACTTATTTTTTGTACCGTATAAGGTAATGCAATTTCTTATTCGTTGACTTGAATTGAAATTGAGGACCTCAAATTTGAATAGCAGGGTCTCATTCCAGAAAACACACCCACTCTCAAAATCCTCAAATCTCCCTTTAAACCGACAAATCCGTTCAGATGAAAGAATCATCAGAGTTTCTTGTTTAGCAGTTCAAAGATAGATTTGGGGATTATGAGATTGAGAAAGCTTTCTGGAATGACCACGCCCTGATTGCAAAATTATGAATTCGAAATAAAAAAAATCTAAAAAAATATTTGAGTATATTTTGTGAATTTAGGAATCAGGAATAAGGTTCACAATTTTGTGAATAACTTTTACTCCTAGGGGAAATCCAAGTCATGGACCGAGCTTAGAAGTGCAAACAAGGCATGCTATATGTATCGCTAATATTAGCCTAGCCTACAATAGGTACGCTTTACGCTATATTGAACCATAATGATACACAAGTTAAAATTTACATATACTTAAAATTTACTGTTCTGAAAGATCGTTTGTAATATTAGAGCAAGTTCATATTCCTTTAAAAGAATAAAAGTGTGACAAAAAAGTAGTTCAGGTACTTCTTCATAACCTAGTGGTTAAATAATGAGGACTCGACTTATTCAGTTTTTGTCATGGAAGTTACCTAGGTGCTTTGAAAGCAGCCTGATAGAATCTAAGTACTGCAGGTGATCACGCTTAAGAGAATTTACTATTCACAATTAAGAGACTTGGAAGATTATTGTTCTCCTAAAGAGTGGAATAAAAATTAGCAACAATTATGCTCTTGAGATTTCTGAGTTACCGGCTCGTGTCATTGATAACTTATTAACTAGTAGATAACTTATATGTACTTGCTCTTATTTATATGCCGACTAGCCCTATTGGCCTTATGGTTTAGGTTTAGTGCATGGAGCGTACACACTCGTATTGCTCTTTAATCCCTGAAGTAATGAGAGGAGGATGTTTAGTGGGTATGGCACATTGTTTTCAGTGCTTAAACCTCACACTGTCCACCAGAGCCAGAGATAGTCCTGATGTTCGTCTTGAATTCCAAGAAAATTGACCTCCTCTCTAGAAAAAAAAACTGCTCTTTAAAAAAAAATATTACCATCTCAACAATCTCATAGATACAGCTGATTAAGAGTCTACCAATGAAATAGTCTATCGAAAAATGTCGAACCCATTTGAATCGGAAAAGGTAAAAAAAAAGAATAACATGAATAAAATAATAATCAATATTCAAATGTTTTGTACTGGACAAGGTAGCTATTGTACTAAATTCCACTAAATCTGAGCATTGAACCCGGACCCTGGGCATACTGATGGGAGATGTGATACTGACCAAGTCATATATCAGGAGACGACTACAGATTGTTGGACCTCTCAAAAGAATAAGCGACGTTGATACGTCAGAAAAGGAATGATAGTAGAAGGAATGTCTAACAAAAATGATTGAAATAGGTTATATCGCGAGCCGTGAACCCACAAACAAAACGAATAAAGCCAAGGTGTCTGGTATTGCATGGAATACAAATTATTACAGCCTGAATAAGGAATTGTTCTTGGATTAGCAGTGACTCTTTAGCGTTTAATTGTTCATACCTAATTTGGGATTTATTTTCTTTAGAGAAAGAGTTTAAATTCATTATGTACGGCATGTAGGCAAGTAGATCATGAATTAGTCCGCTGAGGGTACAAAGTACGAACCCTCTATCCGACAGTTATTATTATTATTTTACACTTTATTAGATATAAATGGACATAATGTACAATGTAAATAATTATTTAAACAAAGAAAAAAATGGAAATATATACAATAAAATGAAAAATAATAGAAAAATATATAAAAACACATGTCCTAAAAGAGGGAGGGGTTATTGCCTATGGCAATCTATTCCACCCAAACCTTACGGTTGTGAAGTAGCAGGAAGTTTGAAAGACCTCAAATGACAAATAACTAGCCGTGTGTGGGTACTTTGCTACGGGACTAAACTAAAAAGCAACTGCGGCGTGTGATGGAGAACCAGTAGACACCGGGAACATGACCAAGGATAAACTCCGCGGCGCGCAGGCGTGGTACTTGATAAAAATTGTCGATAATTTCCTACCATAGATGGCATGGATGGCATGGATTGGATATTCAAAACTATAACCTGCTGATGAGAGCAAATAAGCTCGAAACAGCTGTCCAGGTATGTTCTGATATTCATGTATATATATCTAGTACAACTTCTCACTTTTCTGTTCATACTGATTAAAATAGAGAGGTTAGTTGATGGCATGGGTAATCAGAACTATTACCTGCTGATGAGAGCAAATAAGCTCGAAACAGCTGTCCAGGTATGTTCTGATATTCATGTATATCTAGTACAACCTCTCACTTTTCTGTTTATACCGATAGAAACACTAATCTAATCTTATGAAGCGCGTTGATCAGGATCAGAGAGGTTGGTACCATCCTATTGTTTTGAAAACAGATGGTGATAGTAAAAGTTACAGTTAATTGAGCTCGCCGTTTTTCCAAAAGGAGACACAATCGAATCCAGACCAAATTTGGAAAGGAAAAGAGAACAAATTTGCAACACAAATTTAACAAGTATTATGATAGTTTTATGAATTCTGGCACTTTTATGGTTGACACTTTAGGCTTCAGCTAATGTCACTAATAAATTAATGTATTGTAGCTCAGTATTTGAGTTAACCATATTACATTGTATTGTACATAAAGGTAATAGGTTGGTAATGTAGGTACAGTAGACCCGCAATGATTTGTAAAAAACATGTATGGCCAATGTTTCTTAGATTATTATGAGTTAACTTTAATTTGCGATAAAAAAGTGTCTCAAATAGATAAAACTGATAGGTAGCTATTAGTATTTTTATAAATAGGTAGATACTATTATTACGTATATTTAACTAAACATGCAGTATCACTTTGAGAAAAGAGAAGAGATTGCACTTTTTGTTAAACTGAAAAAAGACAATTAGGTTTCTAAAATTAGAAATGAACTTTTAACAAACCAACACCAAAAAGAAAAAAGTTGTAATTAGATATTAAAAATGCTTACAAAATATTTACACCAAATAACCATTAGATCTAGGACCACAAAAACACTTGAGAAAATTCTTCGAAACTTCTAAATCAAAGTTATCTTAAACTTAAATTGAGATTAAAAAGTAAAAATAAAATTCAATGATAAAATTAATAAATCCAAAGAACTAACCAATGAAGATCTGAGAATCCACATGACGACCTGAGTGCTGTTTCAGAATGACTGGTCTCAATGTATTAAAGAATTAAGAAGATATAAGCGCCCCTTCTATTCTGCCTGCCAGGGCAGATGAACCTACGATACCCGCTTCCACTTTCTATCCCAATGCTTAGCTACTATCATGCTTGACCGTTACAACATAGAACAAAATATTTGCCAGTCTAATTACACCATGTGTTTTTTGATTTATGTCTATTATCTGAAGGATTTTTTAATGTGCTAGAGTAGTTGTGCTAATCAACGGTTTCCCGAGGTCAAGGAAATAGACAAATGATTTGCAAACAAGAGACAAAATGAGCGAGATGGTACCCAATGTACCCATACAGGTACAATAAAATGCTCAGTTTTTTAACCAGTTAAATTATTTTCTTCAAGGAGTTTTTACGAGTAGAAAAAAACGGGAGGATCATTTACAATTTTACACTAGCCATTCTAAGCCAACCGGAAAATTCGATGTTTGAAACAATATTGTAACTGTACTTCACCAAATAAAAAGTTCTCTACAATTTGAAAAACAACTCAAAACACCCCTAATAGCATCCCGGAAGAAGACCTCCGAGGTAATTCAAGATAACTTAGTAAGTTGATGAAAGCCAATTAAAGACACGATCACTTACGAAGCCATCATCAACTTGTCCTGCTGTTAAAATCTTCGTTAGCGTGTTGGATCAATGTGGTCCTCAAGCAAGGAGCCCCAACATGCTATGCAATAGCTGCGTAAGAGACGATCTGTAATGGCTATATTATGCACTTACCTTTGTACCAATTAAATCTGCAGCTGATCAGAACTCATTAGTAGTACTTCCGATACTGTACAGTTGTACACATTACAGGTTTGTCAGTGAAATGCTATGTGCAAAGTCTGTTCTATTATGTCCAGTCAATAAGTCGATCCAAACAGAAAAGTCCGAAGTTGTATGAGATGTAAATTTGTACTTTGATATTAAAACATTAGATATCTGCTTATTAGCTGTTTCGAGCTAATTGTGTCTCATCAGCTGGCAGTAGTTCTGAATATCTTAATATATAAATGTCAAAGTCACTCACTGACCACTGACCACTGACCACTGACTGATCATCGCTCTACAGCCCAAACCGTAAGTCCTAGGAAGCTGAAATTTGGTAGGTAGCTTTGTCTTATAGTCTAGATGTGCAATAAGACGGGATTTTTCGAAATTCCCACTACAACACCTGCCATTGGCGAAAAAGGATTTTTTGCTTTCACGGCCATGCCTCGGCCCGCAAAGCGGGCGACAGCCCGCTTGTGTTTTAATATGAATAAGGACTGTCTCATTGTGTAACATTTTATAATGTATGTATATTGGGTTATTCCCATTTAATAATAATAAAAATATCCATACCTTCGACTAACCTCTCTACTTACGGTACTAAGTCTTACAGTAATTTATTTTATTTATTTATTATTCATCAATTAAGAATTTTTAACACAGGTTATTAAAACTAACAAAGAGTTATTACAATAAACACATATTACAAACGAATTAACACTTGGGGGGAAAAATATCAGGATCAGCAAGATGAACATGCAGGGTAGTGGTTAAAATGTTAGGATATCCAGGCTGATGAAAGCTGGTTTTGCATGTTTACTGTATGATTTATTGCCTAGTAGGTATACGGATTGCTTTTTTTAGGATAAAAAGTTTTTGATTGTAAGATGAATGAACCAACAAAAGTACTAAGTGTACCTTCATCTAATTCATCATCCTACCTGGATGAATTATTTGTGATTTCGTAATTAAATCTCTTACATTCAATAATAACTCCTTTTTTAAAAATAAATCTTAATTAGGTTATTCATATTTGGTTAGTTTTTTTTTTCTCTTCTAAAAGAGGACATCGTTTTAGACAGGAATAAGGAAAAGACGTCCTCAAATATTTAAGATCTCGGGTCACCAAGTAACCGCACTGTGCGTCAAAGACTGATTGCCTTTATTATGTGGTCACATTCTCAAATATTTATAAGGAAAATCCTGGCTTAGGTTGGGATGTGAACTCACGACCTCTGTTCTAACCCGATACCAGGCAGCGCTTATTATTATTAATAAACCAACGCGAACATGTTGCCGAGTTTGCGGTCTAAGGAGGAATTTTTAACCATTTCCTAACATCCGTTGTATCACGTAAATAATTTCTTCGTGTTTGTCTTCCTAGAAGTTGCACTTGCTGGAGTAATTGGTTGCCATTTCCTAGCCCACATTACCATATGAGCTTAGACCAGATCCTAGACTACAGGTGAGAATATCTGGAATATGATTACATTAACGCACTGATACTTTCTTCAGGATGATGTAACTCGCGACATTTCACGAGAAGTCTCTTGTAAAGTCAATGCCACTACACTTGGCATCGTCTTCTGTTTGTTCTACTTGAGATTTGCATTGACCTGCGTAGTATAGGAAGGAGGAAGGATGGAGTGTCGCTGGAGTACGTGTAATAAAGTCTTTACCAGCTTTGTCAGCCCAAAAGACAATAACACAATTTTTTGGAGCGTTAGGAAGGGCATACAGCCATAAAATATTGAAGGAGGAGTGCAAGAAACAAACAACCTCAATCATGAGGAAGAGGCTGACCAATGCCGACCCCCAGAGGGAAAGAGAAAGAAGAAGACGAGGAAGAAAATCAATCCTTTGACTCTTCCCAACGTAAAAACCTCTGACTCTTCATCATAAGGTTGCTGGCTCGAATTGCTACCAGACAGAATTTCGGTCAAAAAATTCCTGCTACTGCAAAGGTGTGGCTATACAATTTCTCACCCTCATACGGTTCCAGGATAAATCAATGCAATTGTTTGGTGTAGCTAGTACATATTTATATTTATTTAATTGACATCTCAGTGATGTTTGCCAGGCGACACAGTAATATTTTCACACAATTTTATATATCTGTTTTTAATGGTTTTTATACAGGTGGTGGTGGATATCTGAAATCCGATGGAACACATTTCAATTCGTCAGTCAGATTTCGAGCTATGATGCAGAACCAGAATTTCAAATGAAAAATGCTGGAAACGCAGACCAGAAGACTAGGAGTTATAGTTGCGCAAATTTACATTATTTTCACCTTCAGAACTGTCTTGATGATGTTTGGATTGAAGATTCATAATAATTTATTCCTCCTTCTTTCCAGACAGTACTATTAAAATAAAAATATTATCCTTCATACTTGTATAACGGGCGATGAGGCTCTTGACCGGGCTGACTGTAGACAGTTCATACAGCTGATAAAAAATATCGACCCCGCTTGACACAGTAAAAGAGAAGAACATATTTTGCTTCGGAAACATCATGAAACCTGAATAGGGATCTTCAGATTAGATTGGTCAGTAAAAAAATACCTGTCTACATTACACACTACATTATAATGCGCAAAATTTTGGCACATTTTTTTAACTTAAGACGCGGATAAGTTTACATCCTTAATCCTAATTTATCATCATTACTTTACGTTTGTAACCATCTACAAGTTCTCGAGATGTAACGGAGAGACTCGTGACATTTTTTAAATCTTAATTAAAGACATAATTCTTTATCGAACTAATTAATATCGATTGGCGGGAAGTGCAGACATTGGCTGACCTTTTAAAATCGACTTATTTCCTGAATTTTGGCATCCTAAAACATATCCTCTGTTAAGATTGCATGTCGTAACTATTAGGTTAGTGGAACACTAATTTTTTTTTCTCACCTTATCAACAAAAGCAGTGAAGAGCCATACTCCTAAACCCCCAGTTGAAATGGCATTAAATTACAAAATAAACTGATTTCATTAGTACTATTTTAGGTTTCTAGTTTTCTGTGAAATAGTTGCTATTAATAAAATGGTCTTCTTATATTTTCGTGCTACTTGTCTTTTACGAGTATTTAATTGTGGTTAGTGAGGTATTGTTCTCTTATGGAGCAATTAAATCTAAACAAATTGACAATAGTGACACCTGAAACCACGACATAAGAAAGGATGTGCTTTCAGATCATATCAAGGGATGTTTAATTTTATTGGACATCATTCAAGTTGGGCAAATGAATCTTTGAATTTCAAGACAAATTTAACTCGAATAGGTCCAAAGTTTTGGAAATGCCCTTATAAGGAGCTCTTGTCCCAACTCCCAGTGTTGACAGTGTTTAACTTTTGACCTAACAGAAGCAATGCGTAACCTGTCTTGATGCTCTCCTGTGATTAATCATTTGCTTTGATTTTGAACGGCTCAATTATCTAAGAACAGGAAAAAGTTTAATTTGACCCTATATGTATGTCTAATTCTTAAATAACGTACGAGTGTATGTACTTGACCGATTTCAGGAGATCCACCATCACGACTGCTGCGGACTCGGGACCTGTAGTTCACTGTTTAAGGTACGAATCTAGACAAATTTTAGTGAGACTGTTTTTAGTAAATGTACTATTATTGTGGTTTTGTATTCTTCTTTTAATAAATTTCATATGTACAGATTCTATAACAAAATAATCGGAGGGAATTCCACCTTGAAATAAGAGATATCCACCATTTTTCAATACAGGGACATTTTATCTGTCTTATCCTTTTGGAACCTCCTGAGGAACTTTGGTTCGTGTTTGTCCGTCTGGTATTTTATTCAATACAACGAGCAAATTTCAAAACCTACCAAACTGATTCTAACAATTTATTTTCACATTTTCAAATAGATATTGAATTACATCGACTTCTCCAGAAGCACTGCCTTGATTGTTCCACTAATTGAAACATGTAGGTACAGCTCCTCATTGTGTGTTAATTGCTTCTGTAATGTTCTCAACACTCGATCTGATCCAAGTGTACAGCAGTCACGTCTTAAGACTCACACCTGGGAAGCTTCTGTTGGAATAAGTTTGTTCCGATCACTTGACAGAAGAAATGCATGTTCAAGTTTCTCAGGCACAGACGTTCAGGGCTCGTTCTCATTTTCAATCCTTTTCGGTACTATTTATAAACTTTAAAGTAGGTGCAGCTATTATAATGAAGAAATTCAACAAGGTATTACAAACACTTACCTATTTGTACTTATCTGGGCATCCTAAAAACTATAGGAAGACTACAGATCAGTCATAATAGAATCAGGTGGTTCCTCTCGAGAATTGATTTTATGAAACCCAGTTTCGCTTTTTGCAGTTTTTATGAGATACTCTGGAATTGGCTGCACGCATAGCAATTAGAAGAGTAATAAATTAAAGGTATAAAAGAATAATAAAAACATTAATTTGTGAGCCCACATGAAGGTTTACGATTCAGTCAACAGTTTAAATAGGTACTCTCTGGGTCAGTTATTGTGGGTTCAACCATCAATATTTCATCCAACTTGCCTGAGAAATAAATCATAGCAAAACATCAAGATCTTAATTAGATAAATTGAATTACATCGACTTCTCCAGAAGCACTGCCTTGATTGTTCCACTAATTGAAACATGTAGGTACAGCTCCTCATTGTGTGTTAATTGCTTCTGTAATGTTCTCAACACTCGATCTGATCCAAGTGTACAGCAGTCACGTCTTAAGACTCACACCTGGGAAGCTTCTGTTGGAATAAGTTTGTTCCGATCACTTGACAGAAGAAATGCATGTTCAAGTTTCTCAGGCACAGACGTTCAGGGCTCGTTCTCATTTTCAATCCTTTTCGGTACTATTTATAAACTTTAAAGTAGGTGCAGCTATTATAATGAAGAAATTCAACAAGGTATTACAAACACTTACCTATTTGTACTTATCTGGGCATCCTAAAAACTATAGGAAGACTACAGATCAGTCATAATAGAATCAGGTGGTTCCTCTCGAGAATTGATTTTATGAAACCCAGTTTCGCTTTTTGCAGTTTTTATGAGATACTCTGGAATTGGCTGCACGCATAGCAATTAGAAGAGTAATAAATTAAAGGTATAAAAGAATAATAAAAACATTAATTTGTGAGCCCACATGAAGGTTTACGATTCAGTCAACAGTTTAAATAGGTACTCTCTGGGTCAGTTATTGTGGGTTCAACCATCAATATTTCATCCAACTTGCCTGAGAAATAAATCATAGCAAAACATCAAGATCTTAATTAGATAAATTGCTCCAAGACAGATTCTGCAAGTATTACGACACCCTGAAATCAAGCCTCATATATTTTGAGGCAGAATGAAAAATTCACAATATCCATTTCAGGTGAAAACAAAACCTGCTCATTAAATAATTTGGAACGCAATGTTTAGGTCAGTTACTTTAGGTTCTAGAAGGAAGTCACCTTTGAATGTGTCCCAGGCTGAAAAAAATGATGAACTACTCTAAATATTAACGAGTTAATAAACTCGGAATGTACCAAACTACTATTATAAACGTATCGTATAAAAAATACTCTAAATTTTAATTCGTGTACTTTTTTTTATCGTCCGGAATCTTGATCAAAAAGTCAAAACTTGCTGGTATGTGGTTGCTGATGCTCAATGGGTTGTCCTCTGTCCTTATTATAATGTATAGTGTATATATACACGTACGTATGTGCATGTGTTTTGGTTTATGTAACAGATACTCAATATGTAAGGTTTGAAAGAGTTAAAGTTACAGGTTTGAAAAAGCACTTTTTTTCTTTAAATAAAAACATCGCTTCCTTACTTTAGACTTCTTACGGTTTATTTAAGTAGGTAGATAAATGCTGAAATGGGACAGAGCCAGATTTTGTAAATCTGTCACATTTTTTTTTTTTCAAATCTAGGTAGACAATTATTTCTTTCTTATCTCATAATATACTTTTGAGGCAAAATAAAATACCAATTTTGATCAACATGAACCTTAAATCAAATTACACATATCCAATAGAGAGGTAAAAGGATACACATTATTTGCTGTTCATTTACCTAGGAATGTTCAAATCCATTTGCAAAATAAAATATTCTGATTTGATGAAGCTATTTCCTCACTTATACTTGCTTTAAAACTGGTTGATTTATTCATGAGTAAATTTGACAGGATTATTAGTATTATAAAGTCTTGCATGAAGAGTGATGTCTTCAAGGGATATTAAGAAAGAAGGCAAAACAGACGAAACAATCTCAGTATTACATTATCAGTGGTGTTGGTGTCGATATTAATTTAATGTGTTATTTTGATTATTTCTAGGAGTGTTTGAAGTCCAAGTATGAACTCATCTCCTCTGTAATTTGCGAGGACCGGGGTCAAATTTTTCACCTCACATCTGACATGAAACAAACCTTGCCTCGGGCTGACAGAAGCTTCTCACACAATCTTTTGATCTAAATTCTCAAATTTATTTCACAATATTGAGCCAGCAAGTTCTTCACCTAATTTTGGATTTATATTTATGTAAATAGGAACGTTACAGCACCTCAAATTTATCCGCTCTACCTTTTTCCAGTTAAATGGGTCACCGTCACCATAAATATGGGACCATTACCAGCCTCTCTTATAAATCCTCCTGTGACTGACCAGAATGTGAACATTAGTTTTGGTATAGTATAAAAGTTACGGAGGAAATACATGAAATATATGTTCATTACACTCCGAAAAGCATCATAGACGTGTTATCACAGCAAAGGTTTCGAAAAAAAAGGTCGCAATACTACTACAAACCTACGTCTGTATTATGCAAAAATTGTATTTTATGAGACTATCAGTAACTCATTGGTTCCATGAGTCCATTTGAATATTAACTGTCAAGTCTATGCCTAATAGATTTAAATAGGTGAACACCAATTATATACATGCTCACTGCGAAAGGTTTCTTCCTTCTCATGAAAAAATGCCAACAGGCTTGTTAGGTATCTAACTTGCTTTACGTGTGATTGTAATAAATATTCTTTCAATTTATTTGTAAATAATTCATATAAGTATTCTAGTTTTGAGGATACCTACTGACTTGGGAGCAAGCCATAAGCTTAGGGCTAACTCATATAGCTTTCAGAAGAAATTAACTACAGCTGATCCATGAAAAAGTTACTAGAGATATGAGTGATTGTTTAGCACCGCATGAACATACGATATTTCCGCATTGCATGATGTAAAGTTCCTTGATATCACTGCCCTGTTATAGCAGGATGACTTGCCGTCTTATCTCAAACAAACAAATGTTTACGGCATTTTTATGGTTACGTTAGTTTTTAATCATAATTATCTACCTGCTGTTTACAACTTTACACATCAGAGTTTAGGCACTTCTATTTCGGCAAATGCAATTAAGACGTCCAAAAGCCATTACTAGTCTGGACAAAAATTGAAAATATTTCGTTACGATCAAGATAATGTAAATATTTTGCTCTTATCAAATAATGCTTACATTAGGAAGGAATGGAATGAAATTTGAGAAATTTGTGATGATGAATTTAGAATTTAGACTGAGGCTTGAATTTTCATGAATTTGGAATTAAAATTTCTGTTGACGCTTGATTTTTAGGTATTTGTGACGACTAATTTGGAATCAAGACATTTGCGAAGCTGGATTTTTGAGATTTATGAGAGATATTTGTTACGATTAATTTGGAATATAGAATACTGTTGACACCTGAATGTTAAGATATTTCTGACGACTAATTTGGAATTCATACCTTTTCTACGCTAGAATTTTTATTTTTATCACGATGCATTTGGATATAAAATTTCTGCGAAGCTTGAATTTTGAGTTACGTATTTATGATGACGAATTTGTAATTTAGGCACCTATTGACGTTGGAATTTAGACATCTGAACCCCCAGGAAGCCCATGATAGCAGATTCCCCTTTCTTCTATCTCTCTTATCCTCTTAATCCTTCTTACCAAATCCAAATCATAATAATAAATCTCATTCTGTTGGATTTCCTCTTTCGACACGATGGGGGTGGATGGTTCAAGTTTCTACGGAAAACTTTTTTTGGATCTTGGTGGACGAAATATTTCCTCAGAAGGTCATTGTCACGTCCATCACAAATTGAAGCACATCAAATTAATTTTAAATTGAATAGAATCAAATTTTCTAAAAAATTGAGAAGTGTCACAATTATTACTATCACACTGAACTGAAATTTGGAATAAGAGAAATCTAGATATTTTTTTTTTTTTTTTTACTGGTGTAGGTACTCATTTTTTTATTTTATATCAACTGGCTTGATCAGATACCTATAGTGTAATTAATGCTTAAAAACTAATGTGGCTACTGCACTTTTTTCGTGAGGAGACTAGGAGGTATGTATGAAATTTAATTGTTACGTAGATACTCACTCATACATATCGTCACATAAAAAACAGATTAGGTAATAAAAAAAAGTCCGAATTCGGTAACTCCAATAGTGCTTCACGAAAAAAAAAAAAAAAAAAAAAAAAAAAATAGCTAATCAAAATTGGGGATAAAAGTATTAGTGCGTTTTGACTTAATTAATTCTATACCTAATATATTTTATAAGAATTGACCACTTTGTCACTGTTTTATTTAGATAGGCCCTATTGATAGATCTAGATCCCATATGTTAGCACTAAATTGGTGATGTCATCAAGTCACTCTTAGGTGTCTAAAATGTAGGCATATTACATCATGAGGTTAATTTCCTTAAAAATATGTAAATCTACTCTGACTACCAAAAATAAGGAACTAAGAAAAAAAAGAGAGGCGAGACAGTCACTTAAATGCATTCAACAATCCGTGGTGGTTCAACTAAAACTTTGGTATCAGGAACGAACTTTTGAGATAATTATTTGAATGTTTATGTTGACACTAAAAAACTTTTTTTATTATTATATAAATGGCCTAAGTGGCCATCTTCCTGCTTACACAAAAAAACTTGATTAAGCTTGAACTACAATGTGTACAATCACTATCATACCTAGGTGGTTCAAGTAACGTTTCAACTACATCAAGTGTAGTATAACAACTACAATCAATGTAGTACAAAGATGAAATTTTCAAATTTTATACTTTCCAACTGGCATGCAACTGGCCATGCCTATAGTTCGGTGAGGTCGGTCATTACCCAATGAGGAGAGAAACCATGAAAGGTGCTGTCTGTATGAGTGAAGTAAATGTTGACTCAAAATCCAGGAAGGCAGAAGAGACACTGACGTAACATCCACCCCCGAAAACCCTGCGTGCGGGGCCTTGTAATGCCGGGTCCACACTAAGCGAACATTGTTAGCTAACAATGTTCGCTAACAATGTTATTTCAAACAAGTCGTAAAAACATTTTCTAATGCTGGGTCCACACTGCGACCATTGTTAGCTAACAATGTTCGCTTAGTGTGGACCCGGCATAAGAAGTTAAACTTAGTTATATTAAAACGTACATTCCCCCTCCCCATATTTTGCTACGCCACTGAGCAGAAATGTAAGCTTTGTAAAAAAAACTTAAAAGAAACATATACTATCTACCTGCTATTTAAGAAAACGCTCAGTATTGGATGACTTTACTATGAGTGGATGCATCAGTTTTTAGTATTTTCTCCTGTCGTGAAAAAATGTGTAAAATAGGAATACAACTGGACTAAATCAGAATAGCTTCTTATTGATTCCTCGGTCAAATCAGACGACAGTGCGACTTCTTAATGACTGCAGATTAACCTTCGATACCTCAGCCTGAATTCTCACACACCAAGTCGCGTGCTGTCTGATTAATGATTTGGCAAGTCCGAATATCTCTAGAACAGATCTATTAATCATGCACTATGGGGACGTCCATTGTGTTTCCTAATTAGCCCATATGGCACCGTTATGCAATGTGTTGGAAAACTAGTATACGGGGTGTCGCAGTCTTACTACTATTGATCTTACCTTTATTACTTAGCTCTTAATACATTTACTAAGTTACATTCGAGCAAGGTATCCAAGTAATTCGTTGAAACTGGTGCTTAGGAACAGCTCAAGAACCAATTTCTTGATGGACATGGTTCTTATTATAGGGAAAGGAAGACATGAATATGATTTTATTCATGTCTCATGGGGTATTCTTGTCTATAGGTACTTAACAGTGATGCAGATTCTATTTAATCTTTATAATTTAATAAATTATATTATTAGTAAATATGAACTTACTTTACAGTGGCTAAGAGCTTACTCCTATTCAACGACTTCGAACCAACGCAACGACGCCACGCCAACGTCTAGGTTTTAGGTATCTTATGCTAAATCCATATTATTAGTAAGTAGGTGCCACTATGTGAAACATTTTTGTAAATATTTCATAACTCAATTATGTATTATCTTTGGCCAGTACGGTTCCACCCTGTAATACATATAATGGCATAGTGTCTGCCTTACATTTTATTTGTATAATAAAACGCTTGCTTCTACTAACCTAGAATTTCATACCTCTAATTTGATTTATAGCCTGTTTAGTGCTTTGCCTCGAATGAGGTTGTCTTTTATCGCATTGTCTTCATTCCTATTGCCCTTATCACAAGAAATTGGTTTGCATTGCGTCAGACGGAATTTACTTGCCTGAACTGTTGGAAAATGTACTGCAAAATGTAGTCTTGGGCGGTACAACCCCCTACTCAAATGAGTCATATCTAGAAAAGGAGGAGGCTATAAAATAGAATATTATTTCCAAAATGAGCATTTCATCAGAGTCGAATATTTCTGTTCTCTAAATTTAATTTTTCATCAGAGTCGAAGAATTCTGTTCTCTAAATTTATTTTTCATCAGAGTCGAAGAATTCTGTTCTCTAAATTTAATTTTTCGTCAGAGTGAAAGAATGCTGTTCTCTAAATTTAATTCATTCCAAAAAGAACCAAACAGAAACACTCAAAGTTATATTGATGAACCAGTTACACTACATTTTATGCCCATATACATTTGAATATATTCAAAGCAACCCACACCGATCGATTATGTTATCTTATATTATAAAATGATTCCTAATATAATATCGATGTATTAAGCTATATTTACTATTTAAATTACTTGAACTCATGATCTGAATTCAATCAGATCCTCAACAAATGAGAATGTCTACATAAATTTCAAGTCACCTCTATTAGACTATTGACCTTTAAGAATCCAATTTAACTAATAATTTATAGCATGAAATTTGGTCCTATATACATAACAGATCAAAAGAAATGCAACACCTCTGAACCCAATGTTATCGACTACAAAAACATATCGAGTGTGTTTCAGCATAAGTAAGGGGCGGGTTCATTTAGTCTACCAATAGTAGCCATACCGATTCCATTGGTGGAAAACCAGGAACGAAAAGGCTGCTAGGTCTTGGCTATTGGGTTTAAAAAATCCTCAAATATCTTTTCGAATATTCCATCTGAATTTTCATTGTAAATTATAAACCATACCACTTCAATCGAAAACTACTCCCTGTTTATAGTCCTCCAGTTGCAGTGTTGGTCTTCTCACTTGTAGGAGTCATAGGTGTATTTGGTGCATACACTTCAGGTGTCTAGTTCTCTAGATAGACTCCTGATATTATCCTGATTCTTCAAAAACTGCTGGTAGTGCTGGTCCAACTGATCGACTGCCTATGCCTGTAAGAATTCTAGAAAATTTGGCCCTCGGAAAAATAATACTTTAGTATATTTTGTTTTTGGTATTCTCAAGGCTTTTATTAATTTTATTCAGCACTTATTCTTTTGTGTTAATTTTAATCTTGATCTTATAATTATGTACATTCAAATTCTGTACACATTATTTTTGTCATCATTGATTTAATTCTCTTATTTTAAAACCACCTCCCTCATGCCTCCTAGGTATGTACGTGAATCGATTAATTCATAACACTGCTGTCTAGATGGACCATTATGATTGAATATCAATATAAAATTACTTATATTGTGATCAATATACCTATTATAATGGTATCTTTATAACTGTTGGGGCAAGTATCAAGTTTTGTAAGGAGGAGTTGAATTTGAATGATTTTTAATTTTGGGTTCTCCAAAACCATTCCTTGTGGGTGTAATGGATACAAAAATAAATATTGTTGCCTATTATTAATCAAACAAACAATTGACCACAGCACATGCATGTCATTACAAGTGCCCAAGGCATCTTATTCAAGGATAAATCGAAGCTGTCATAGCAATTGAAATGCTATCTATGCAGAGTAGAACAGAAGACAGGCCGAGAAATATTGATAAGAAAACGGATGGACACAAAAAGTTTGACATATGCCATGCAGTAGAATATGAACCACCTTTGAAAAAATTACTTGTAAAATACCTATTAAAAAAATGGGATCTAAGAAAAATACACCGACAGATATTTAGAATAAATTGCAGGTAAAAAGGAGGTCAAGTGTCCAAGTACTAGGGTTGACTTTGCTATCCTGACTATTATCACGGAAACTAGTGCATTGCAATAGGAGCACACTAAAGTATGCTATTCGAGTAGGTGCGTATGAACTCCAAACGCAATTATCCACGACACATATCCTACATATCTATTATAATGAAATAGATGACAATTATGACAATAACACATGTTCTAATGGTTCTGATTGCATAAGGTCTAGTGTCCACCTATCTGCATATGTATTATCTATGTTCATTTCACTGGCAATCCTCGGCAGCTGACAATAGCGCGGTGGCTGTGCTGTCATTCATACAGAGAGGGCCATTATTATGTTCAATGGACATTCAAATTACGACTATTCCCATTCACTTCACGTCCAGTGCTGGGAGTTGTACTCTGGGGAAGTACCTTTCGAGCTTCCAGGTCATTCTCAACACAGCAGGTATAGGTAATATTGGTATACGTAGATACCAACTTACCTACTTTTTGTTGAAATATAGTTCTTGCAGAATTCAATGATTGCATTTGATTTTCAGGGTATTTTTTATTCTCAATTGAAATTTGTAAAAAATGATCTGTTTGTAGAGAGCACAACAATATCTTTTTTGGTCGGTCTTGAGAACTTTTAAAATCACTCAAGTACTTGAATTATGACTGTATGAATTTTGCTATTATGCCTCTATTTATTTTCAAACAATTTACAGGGTTTTCTTTGGATTTACATAATCATCTTTTGAATAATTATGCCATATAAGAGCGAATTAATAATACAGTGCTTTTCCTGAGGGTCCCACACGAATTGTCAATGATGCGAAATATCCTGTGACTCTAAAACTTTGTGTCCGCTTCACCCCATACAAACACTGCGGACGTCCATAGTTACACATTACATCATAACATATGCATCTCTATTGATCTGGAAGTTTTTTAACCCAGTTCAGTGAAAGGGTAAACTATTAACGTTCCCTCAATGTAGGTATTCTGAAGAGAGAAATAGTTTTACAAAATATGTATTATTACGTAAATATCTACTAAATCATGGGAAAGTTATATAAGGAAATAGTAAACTTAGACGCATAGAATCATAGGAATTTAAGTTTCAATAAGGATTAGCTGAAAAATGTCGGTCACATTGTAAGCTCTAAAGCTAAATTTTCCTTAAAAATGTGTTCATGGTGTAGATTTTTTTCCCTCCTTTTTTCATTAACAAATTTTACTATAAATAGTTTTGGAACAACCTTTCATTTAATTATATCTTGATTTTTGATTCATTTAATATTTAAGAATTGAAAAAATGAGATTCAAATTATTACCAGCAAGGCACAACAATAAGTCACCTGGAACACTGAGAGACGCATCATACTGGGGACAGACTTGAAGAACATGTTTCACAGTTAGACGACATTGACAAAGATCCTTCCTTGTTTTATTCCCAACTTTGCTAACTATGATTTCAATCTCATCTGAACATTTCATTTAAAAGCTTCTTTGGAATGTGGACCCCATCTAAATTACTTTCATACATTATGCATTTATCACCAGATGAATGATGAAGAACCACTTCGAGTTCATTATGTGGCATTTAATATTTATATGTGCAGATTTGGATTTACATAAATGTGTTTATTACATACGGTTATCATTGCAAGGATCAAGTATATTAAGGTGAGTTATGGAGTTATGGCGCATATAGTGACACGACCCATCAACATTGGACTCAATGATCCCATCTGTCTGGATATTACTCAGCTCATGGAAATGACGGCTAGTGGTACATGGCCTACATTTGTGAGGCTTTGACCCAGGACACATCACGGACGTGGGACAGTCTGCCGGGACAGGACGCTCTGATTTGAATTTAATGTTCACAACTCACTCACTGCACGAGATCATTTGCCAAGTCGGTCACGGAAACATTTAACCTTTGCTCTGATCATCCTGCTTCATCCTCATTATCTCTCCACTGTGTTGCTATAGCAACCATAGCAAAACCGTGAGGTGGACGTCTGCTGGATTGATATTTAATCTCTACTTTTATTGCATGTTATAATGACGTGAGCGCAGGTATTTATTATTGTATCATCAAGATCTTCTGATTTTATGTAACCTGGATTTTGCAGATTGAGAATCTCTCTGCTTTGAGGGCGAATTTTTCGCTCCTTTAATGAAACCTGTAATTGTAAAGTACCTAAGTACCAATTATTAGTATAAATGTTGAATAACAGAGCTTCAATGATTTGGTCTGGTAAATAGATTAATGAATGAAATTGATTACTTAGTTGAGTGAAAATATGTTTCAATGTGATGAGAATGAGATATTTATGGCGTCTTCAAATTTGAGATATTTTAGGCTATCCAGTCGTCAATAGGTACCTACTCTTGAGTGGTGCTGTTGTCACACAGGTAAACAATCAGAAGCAAAGTGAAGATGATTGAAAATTAACATTCAACACTTGGTGGATCAAACAAAACATCGTTAATCATGAAATTAATATTTGAGGTCACATTGCTGCACGCCTGACAGTGAATTCTCCGCAGGTCCAAGTTCAAACCCAGGTGATGGCTGAAACATGTTATTAGCCAACGAATCGCCCGAGATCTTTCCTACGCTATGTTCATATTTTGACCACGATTATAATAAGGTCAATGTGAATCGTTTAAATATACGGATGATTATAGACTGAAATTTAGAATATTAATATGGTCAAGCACAGTAATATATTAATAAAATATGAATAAACACTTGTTATGATGTTGTTTTCAGAGACACCCTTGTGTAAATCAATAAATTCCTACGTGAATTATTCAGAGCTCAGGGATTTCTGGAGTTCTGGACAGCTGATCTAGGTTTGAGTGATTTCAGACCTTGATGAAATAAACGGTGACCTCTGTAATTATGCAATAATTAATATTTTAGTCATGCAATAGTTGATGAAATTATAAACAAAGCCATGATTTTACAAAATATGTAGAATTATACGCAGAAGTGTACTCCAGCACATTATCACCGCCAATGTTGTGTCCCTTGGAAGTTTCAGAAATTCTTGTTCATGTACATCTAAACATGAAGAAATTGAGAAAAGGTTCACCTGCACAGGTGAATTACGGTGATCTAACAATCAATCATACAATTATCTGGTGAGTGGATTTTTCGTTTAAAAGTACATAATAAAATCATTCCAAGCATCTATCTAACTGATAAATTTATATGGTAGCAATTTTAAATGTTACTACCTACATAACTCATTCTCATTTATCCTGATTAAATCAGCTATAGTAATACATCCCTCATTTTACTGCCGCTATGTACTGCCTCTCACTGACTCGTAGTTACTCACTTGTCCTCGCGAGGCTGATGACTGCTGAGTGCACCTTAGTCATGCTTTACTACTCGAGGCATTAACCATCCTCCTATTTTTGGCAGTGGCGAGAAAGATTCAAACATTTTAATTAACTTTACCTCAATTTCATCCGTTAAAATGTTTACACATGTTTCGTTGATGTGATTAGATTATTTGTAAATTAAACATTAGGTATTGCATAAAAATAATAACATTCCAGCAACCACATCCACTGTTCTTATGTCGGCTGGAGAATCTGGAGATTGACTCCACTGGGAACGTATCCGTGACCACATCGCTGAGATAACTTCATTAATGCCCGAGGATTTTAGAAAGGAAGATACCTTCATTACATTGCCTACATGGGTTTATTATGACCGAAACACAATACATACATAATATACTTATCAATAAAGTAAACATAGAAAAAATAAACCCAAGTTTGCTCCATAATATCCAGTTCCTCACGATATTGGAGCTACCAGACGGTACTTATTAGTTGTGGATAACACGTAATATTATATTGTTATGCTATGTATATGGGGACTAAGTCTGGCTGGGGGACTATAAACAGGGAGTAGACCAGCATTGGCTTGGTTCTCGGGGCCCTTGTCAATTATTAGCCTCCTTGTAAAGGTAGTGGTAGAAGTGCTGAGTCTCTCCTCCACTGTCTGGCTACCATCGTTCAAGATGACGCCACCCTATGATGATATGCTATGTATTTCAATAGAATTAAAAAAAAAAAAAAATCAAAATGTGTGTATTAAATTTGCGAATGGACGAGAAGAGGAAAGAGAAGGAGAACACGACGGAGGAGAGAGAAGGATGAGGAGGAGAAAATGTGCCTTTATGTATGTTTCCCGATGATACACAATCAGGTAATTTGACAAGGCTCGTTCTCGAATCACAACCTCCTGATACTAAATCCACTGCGTTACCCACCAGAGGTCGTTTTAACATATAATTCTGTGCAGTGTAATCGTAACTGATGAGCGATGACATATTATAATCACTCAATGTGATCATTGCTGGTAATAAAAATTATATCCGTCATTGCCGACGGTCGGCGGCATCTATGGTTATGGAGTTCGGATCCCGCTCTAATAGCTTATTGAAGTTTCTCTTGCCAAAATAGAAAATACTTCTGAATAATCAGCACTCAGCAGTGACTAACTTCTCGTGAGCAAAATTTATTCATCAACACATATTGATTTAACCGGAGATCTTGTCGAGAAATCCTGTAAAAACTTACTTGCCTGTAAAACCTACAAAAAGCCTGTGAAAACCCACTTGACACATTTTCCTAAAAGGAAAACCTACTTGAGACATAAGGAAAAGGTGTCAAGTAGGTTTTGTTCCTAAATCTGTAGGGTTTTCCATCCTGTGCTTGAGCTATCTTCACTTCGGTGTTCCAACATCTTTTTTTTCGAGTGCTTATCCGTCTCGGGTGTTAGATATCATCATGGCGACACGTAGGTACTTTGTCTGTAGCTATGCGAAAGTGTTCTTCTGAGCTTTTCTCAAACCAGGTTCTTACGTTGCCAGTCAGGAAATCTTTCTTCTGCCTGGCTTTCACTTTTCTTCAATTCTGACTATTTAAGTTTGTCTTGGTCTCGTATTATACATACGTACATATTATGTATGTCCTTTCCTATGTATGTACTCGTATTGACGTTTTCTGCTTTTATGATCAATATGAGTTCTCTTTCCTTATTCATTTTTCGTACAACCTTTTAATAGTACGGGTCCATTTCTGCAAGTCCAATGTAGAAGAAGAAGAATAACTGCAAAACAAAAGCAAAGCATCTTGTATTTCTACAGCGTTCGTTCAATATTCATGGATGGTCTTTTTATTTTGAATAAACATAAAAGGTATTATCTTGTTATCATAAACCTATTATTACAATCAAACTGATTGAATTCAACATCTATGTACATAATGTATGTGTGCCACTTATTGACATAAGTAATTGATAACAAGTTGTTTATTTACAGTTTCAATCATTGTCTGTCTCCAGGCATATTCATACCCGTTGTTCAAATACATTATCTTATACGTATTTGCACATACTTACCAGCCTTCTGAGTACTCCTACAGTGCCAAAGTACTTTGTGATCAATATAATGAGTCAGAGAAGTAGGTAAGTATGACGGTATATATGTAAATAGATTGAATTATGTTTCTGGATCTGATTTAGTCCTTATCTGACTGATATGTACCTACATATGCAATTATCCTCTATGTAGTATTCAATGGACAGGTATTTTTAAGTGATTTATAAAATCAAATATTGGATGAACTTATTAAAGGACCATTTACATAAGTATATTCGCAATATGCATTATATAATAAATACTATTTGGTAGGTAGTAGGTATACCTACATATGTTGATTATCCAAGATCCTGATCTCGATGGAGTATTGTGTATTACAATCTTCCACTATGCAAAGGTTAAAACATTTATAACATACTTGCTGTCTATGTTCATCTTGTATTCAAACATACGTATAATTACGAGGTGAATATAACTATAAAGTTGAGAAACACCATCACTCTTTTATGTATAGTAGAAGATGGATATAATTATCAACTTCAAATTTCTCAATGTAGACACCCCAAAGTTGCTGTTGTTAAATTAAAGAACCAAAGTTTTTTAATCGTGCACCATAGAGAACTTGAGATATCAAGTTACAACGCAAAAGTAGACTCCGCAAAGGTAGACTCAAGAATTTCTCATTATTGAATTATTATGAATAAGACAGTATTAAGTACCTACTTAAACAAAAATTTCATCATTTCACGAGGAGATACAGAACTTGTTTGACATTATGGCCTCTGACCCTCCCTCTGGTAGCTGGTCATTACCTTCTGACAAATGGACCCAACGAGCAACTCCTAGGGGTTCCAGATATGGGCAGATCTCAATTTACATCTTTCTTATGTTATCGAGGGGAATCTAGCGTGCCATGTGTCCTAGTTTTATTCCCGACAGGTTCAAGGACTTGAGAAGCTTCTTGGTAGTTGGCTGAGAGGTTTCAAAAATATTTGCTTCACGATGGCTGAAGCAAATATTTTTGAAAAAATATTTCCTCCTGCATGAATTGTTATTTTCTTCTTCCATTTCAGGGATGAAAGGAAAACAAATAACAGCTTTTTTTGTGCTTCTTTCTGAAATGGTTCCAATATATCGTTAGTGTAATAATGCAGCAAATTGTGTGAGTAGCGACTAGTGGCGGATCTACCAGAGAACAAAACTGTACGCCAAAAACCTTGAGAAGGAGCTATTCACTCGACCAATGCATTCAAACTTTCTATTTGCAGTGACCGCGTGGCATACATTAAAGTGGGACACCTATAATACATATTTGCGTCCTGCTTGTGCGAATATTATAGAGTTGTGACACCCAATAATCAAGTTTTTTCGGGTAAATGTGTTATGCATGGCTTGGGTCTTTATAATAAGATTAATAAAATTAATTATAAGGTGCTTATGCATAATTGTATATGTATAATTGTATATGTACATCATCTGAAAGAGACTTGCAGGTGTCCACATGGACCAGCAGTTTTTTGGGTGCTATTATTGTGTCGCCAAACTATCAAAATAATTAGAAAAAGTCCATGTCCTGTGAGGAATTCGATTTCACGAACCCCTTACTAGCTAGATTACCTACTTGTGCTTCGCCACGTTAGCTGGCTTACCGATTTCTTTATGTTAATCCAGCTAATCCATATCACTGGTTCTTGTATATTTTTTTAATTTTTTAAACTAAACGATAAGCTTTAAAAAAACTTTTTAAGCTTATTTGCATTTACCATAGCTTTCAACAAAATTATGTCATAATAGGATTTTACCATTCTTTTTCAGAAAAAGTTATCCGGCTACTCACATGAACCTCACCATGCCTGAGGGTTTTGGAATATCTACAGAACACAATATTATTAGGGCGGGTGGATTCTCAACTATCTTCAAAGTTATCTTAAGCAAGATTGTCTGAATCGATTGATACATTTGCTATTGTTTGAAGCTCAATGTTCGTGAACCTCTCTATCTTGTTCTACAACCTCCGGTCCTGGCAGTAGCGTGGTGGTTCCGATCTGTTAACATCCAGTGTCACGACTTGGTTCTAGTAGTACACTCTCCTTATGTAATCAAATTGAAGTTTGATGACTGAATCATTAGTACTTCGCTGGCTATAATATAATAATACATGTTGATCAAATGATAAGAGAGAATGAAATACAAGGAACCAGCTGTGTGATGGCGCAAGGGTATATGAGGGGCAGAAATGGTAAACTTTGGACGGACTCTAGTGGGTTCGATTCCCTCTTGAAGCAGATACTTGCGCGGGTATATGTGAGTTCGGATCCCACCGAATGCAAGGATTTATTTCAGAATTTGTTTAAAGAATTAAATGGAGATATGCAATTAATGGAAAAAAAATGATGGTCTACTCTAAAGTACTCTAAAGGAATTTATGAGTCCATTTTGCGCTTCAATTACTACTTTAATAAGTAATATAATACAATTTTACGAGTATAGTGTTTAAGTTTTATAATGATAGAGTATAAGTTTTACAATGAGTACACAAGGTCACATGTTACGAAATTAAATTGAATTATGTATAGTACTCTCTGTCCAGCAACCAAACAGTCTTCTTCATGAGTACCTTTTTTTTGTACACCAAATCATGGGAAGTGCACATAGCATTACTTCCATGTTTTTGGGCTTCTTCTTATCATAAAAAAGATGTTTCCTGACTGATTTAAACAACACATGAATACAACAATAACCAACCAAGTTGTTGGGGATGACAGCCAGCCCAAAAGCCGCCAGATCTCCCCAACCTTCAATGCAGTACAATTTACGAGTATAGTGTATAAGTTTTACAATGAGTACACAAGGTCACATGTTACGAAATTAAATTGAATTATGTATAAAACTCTCTGTCCAGCAACCAAACAGTGGTAGTCTTCTTCATGAGTACCTATGTATGTATTTACGGGGTTGTCAGCAATACAACGAACCGATAAAAAATAATAGGTAATAGAAAGTAAAAAAAAAAATCAATTTAATATAAAATTGTTGTTAAACGTCACATATGTACGTACTCGAAAGATTGTAAGTTGGTATTTAAAAAAAAATATCAGTTATAATTTTATTCATACATAACACATTATTACCATTGTAAAACACGTAAGGAGTGAATAATGCAGTGCTAAGTGATATGTGTGAGCTTTAGATCCAGTCTACAGAGAAAGAAGTTAACCTTAGCAAGGTTAATCACACAAAAGTTAGAGATAATGATTATGAGGAACTTCTCTCCCAAGTGTTAAATATCAAAGGATTGTGAGTAACAGGTTTAGATGTTCTAGTAGATAACTATAATTCTTTATATATTTTCCATTTCTGTACTTGTTTTTAATATTTTACAAAGGACAAGAAATATCTTGTTGTTGTTGTAACCAGCTCGGCTTCAGCTGGGGGGAGTGATGGTCTCCAGCAAAACTCAAGAGAAAAGTTGGCTCGTTCTGAACCACATATTTCTATGTGCGATCAACCATCGTGAGAACTTGGGCATTTCCTTTATAAGCCATTAACCCTTGGAAAACTGCAAGCTAGCCTGGCTTAGGGTTAGCTAGTCCATAGCATGGGCGTAGCCAGCATCCGCTCTAGGGGGGGGCAACAAAGATATCCGTGTCGAAAGTGGGGGGGGGGGGGGGGGTGTGGGGTCCTTTGGGTGCGGAAAAAGGCAGTGGAAGCGATTTGTTTTGTTGTTCTTGAAATCCAAAGGTCCCACTAGAAACTGAATATATATTTGTAATTTGTACCTACACATACAACGAATACAAACAGCTTTTCTTCTCTCTCAATAATATTTTAGAACAGGCTTTTTATTTATTGAATGGAATACAGGTAACAATGTTATTGAAACTTATTTGATGCAAAGTTAATTTCTAAAAAAAAAAAATTAAAATCGAAAGCGCATTACTTTTGAGGTTTTTTGAGTATAAATCTCGATTCGTCGCGAGGACATAATTATACTTTATTATACATATTTAGAACCGCAATTTTATTGCAAATCTAAAACTGTGCCGATCGTAACGATTTGGGTAGTACTTTTTGAGCGAGGAGCCTTTTTGTACGGTCGAAACGTTGAAAATTGCCGTAACGAAAAATCTTTATTGACCTATATTGACCCTACCTTGACTGATTTAAGAAAAAAAAAGTTACTACTAATTGTCACTTTTAGAGACAAAGCTTTTAATATGCAACACATTAGGTCAAAATTAAAAAAAAAAAAGTTGACCTATTTTTCATTTTTTTCAATCTTTCATTATTTTGACCTATTTGCCCTTTTAAAAAAATCTGAAATTTTAATGGCAAAAAAAGTCATTTGTGTGGTTTTACAAAAAAAATTATCTTGTTACTATAAAGTTAACGCCCCCAAATGAGCCGGCAAAAACAGGTCTGACGCAACAAATTTGACCTAAATTTGCCTTAAAAGTTTTTTGGCCTTAACTCGAGATTAGTCGCTTTGACCTACATCGTTTATGGCATTTTTGAATTTTCCAGGTCAATGCGCATCGAATGATAAGAGGTCTAGTTTTGATAAAATTTTACAGTCACTTTGGGCAAATTAAAATTTTCCGAAAATTTTAATCAATGAACCGGCCCCGCCCACATGGACTGGGTTATATATGAAGCTTTTCTTTTAGAAAATTCTTGTAGCTGACAATTTTTCGGTTCGATCGATATGCAATATGCCCTGTTAATGTTTATAATAGCCCCGGAAAACGGCCCGGAAAAATCACTAAAATTTTTTAATTTTTCAAATAATTAAAAAAAATTCAAATGAATTAAAAACATGGTTAACGATTAAAATTTTCAATTTTTTTTGGCAAAAATGTAGGCAATCACATGGAGAATCACTGTTTCTGCCTAACCCTCTACCCCCGTTTTTTTTCAAAAAGCCGAAAAAACGTCTCCTTCTGCCTTAAAACGGCGTTTGAAAAAACCGTTTTAATCGTCGCCTTGAAATTAATCAATTTTAAGGCTTAAGGCGGTAATGTTATACCTTTTTGGATTTGCGTCGTCAAGGCAAATCGAACGATATGTAACATCATGTGCTTGCGACACTTTATCGGTGCATAATCACCGATTGAAAAAAAAGCAGCCATTTTTTGACATATCATTAATTTTAACTTTAAGCTGTTTTTATGACATATTCTTGTAGCCCTCGTCTGTACGAACCTAACGCAACAAATCAGCCTTTCGTCATTAACGCAGCCAGAGTTATGGCGAAAAAACGCAAAAAATTCAAGCGCCTCTGCGCCGCTGGCGCCACCAGATGAAGCGTGAATTTCCTTACAAAAAATGTTTATCTTGTATGGGAGAAGATATTTAGATGACAAAATGGCGTCCAGAGGCTACCAAAGAGGCAGGGCAAAACTGGCACGAAAAAATCTCTGTTCTGCGTATAACTCGTGAACGGTACCACGAAAAGGTGCGCCTACACATTCTACACATTTCATATTCTATACATGTTTGCTTCATCTGCAACACAGAAGGAGTTAGAGCGGCATATATTATATGGTTTTCCAAAAAGGCCCTAATTCGGCCCTAGTAGGTGACGAAAGGCCCTAACACTAACCCTAGATAGCGGCCATTTATACCTGTCGGTGGAACCCAGTTTGAACCTGATCGGCACCAAAAGGCCATTTGCTCGCCCCGATTTTCCATTGGAGCGCCTCACTAATTATACAAGCCAGGGAGAGCTTTGATATTTTTTTTAGGGTCTACTTGATATTTTTACCCTTTTGAAAATCCTTTGATTTTTGATTTTAAGGTTTTTCAATGTTTTTTTTTTTTTTTCTCGAAAAATATTTTTCAAAAAATATCATATGTAAATTTAAGTTGCCCCTTCCATGTTGCATACTATTGAGGTTTCTCTAGGGGGGGGCAGCTGCCCCCCCCTGCCCCCCCCTGGCTACGCCCATGGTCCATAGTCTTCTAGCGAGACACTGGTCTTCTCCTTGTTTAACGTCACCCAGGCAGACAAGAAATATGTAATACATTTTATGTTTATTTGTCAAATTCAAATAGAAAAAAATGATCAGATAAATAATAGATATGTACCTACTTATTCTTACAGCCTAACAATCAGGTCACCAAAAAATCTGCAAAAAGTAGATGCACATTTAAGGAAATTATAAATCCTTGAAACGGTTGTTAATCATGTGATTCGGGGCTTGTAGTTATATGATACATGTAATTATGTATACTCCATTTCTTATGTGTTGTTTTTAAAAGAAAAAATGTTTTTGAAGAAAATAATTTTTAAAGATGAATGTTTCACTTTCATAGCCTTTTTTGTTGTTGTTACTAAAACAGCAGCTTTTTTTGGACTATTGTAGACGTTTGTGGTCTGGGTTGTAGCTTGCCAATAATGGCCATTCCGTAGTACGCCTCTCCTCTGATGGGCGAGAAGTGAAATTAAGGTAAACACGAGCGCACCGAAAAGTGTCCCTAACGAACTATTAGATGCATATTTTTAATACAATTTTATATCGGCTCCGGCGTTCGAATCCTGGACCTTCCGCAGGACTAACAAGTATCTTACCACTAAGCTATGTAATTGTGCGATCAGATTGAAAGATAAGGGAATAGATAAAGACACTAAATGGTATAAATACTTACCCAATCATGAAAACCAATACACAAATACATGTGTGCCTTATGCGTTATATCTAACCTCATAATATTATAAGATCCGGAAATTTAATAAAAAATCCTATGTTATTATAGGCTGTTAGTAAAAATTTAATAATAATACCTATTAAAGTTAATTGGTTTTGAAATGACTGGAATCACAGTCTAATAGACACAAGTGGCACTGGATACAGTCATGGAATGTGATGTCTTATTATATACGTAATTATAGCTACCTAGAAATTCGACGATTTTAAGAATTTTAATCAGCAATTAAAATAATTCTACAATATAGTTATGCAGTTATCTAAGTTTGATAATTTAATGACGTAGATCTAAAGTCATCATAGCTGATAATCAAATGTCACATTTGAAAAGATAGGCGACATATTTTCATAATATTATAATGGGGCACAATCCCTGGAAAGAAAGACAAAAGAGTCAATGAAATACTTTTATTATTCCATAAACTCGAACTTCATCCTTTTGACACCAATTATATTTTGGCATAAAACCACACCTACACTGGTGTAGTGTAGAAGAAGTTTTATGTCAAAAGGACGGACAGGACAATGCTTTTGGGCATCTTGGGACCTCATACCCTCCTGGAAATTCTCTTACTGTCATAGACATTACTTTAACCACAATAAAATACAGAAATACATCATATCTGTCAATGAACTTGAAGATTGAAGAAACAGGAAATAAGAAGTGGACACTTTATACAATAAAGCATACTTACTAGTTAGAATAGAATAGAATATACCTTGTTTATACTGCCGAGGTAAGACTGAAAAGTCCCTTTACTCCAAAAGTCAAACATTCTTACGTATTTCATGGACATATGTTTAAAATTTACAAAGAAAACCTTATTCGGCGCGAACGACTCGCTATTACCAAGTTAAGACGCCTCAGAGAAATAAAAAATACTATGCTTATCCCGTAAATAGTTAATTAGTTATGTATACTGTATAGCAGGTATGTATACTGTATAGCAGGTATGTATACTGTATAGCAGGTATAATAGGCCAGCTGATCCTTCGAGTTTTGTCAGTAAGTATGCCATTGCGACTGCGAGCTATCAAAGCAAAAGATTTATTGGTGGCAAATTTTATGAAATTCCAAAATGTATTTCTCAAGTTAGTCTTTAAATATTCATATTTTGATGATAAGTATCTATAGATAAATATCTTTTAAAACAGGAGAAGAAAACAAGGATCTAAAGATCTTTAATATGTTTAGATTGTTAATGTTTATTATTATACAATGCTCACTTGCTGTAAGAAATGCCTAAAACCTACTCCATTCGTGTTGCAATCTTATTCGTATAGAAAATGTTAATACGTAATTTATTTCTGATTTAATATTTCATGGACATTCTCCTATTTTCTTTGTATGAATCCCAGAAATTGGCGATTCACCCTCATTTTCACTCAACATTAGAACGAACATTCCACTTTCAGCACTTATCTTTGTCTGGGTAAATAGGAAGTGAGGAGAACTTTAGACTCTTCGGTCCAGGAATTGTGATTGCTGCATCCTTATCGTAAGCACTTTTTTATATGATTATCTGGGTGGGAAAGCCAATGAATGAAAACCACTATGAATGCCACCACATGTAATGATTACTGAAATGATATCACATATGTCTTAATATTTTATAATTTACTCGTAAATCTAAATGTTATAGGTAAATATGTCTTATACAGTAGAATCTCGCTATCTCGAAATCCCGATAGGTCGAAAATCCCGTTAACTCGAAATAAAGCTTCTTTCCCTTGAACTTCGAGTTAGCGGGATTCTACTTTAACCATCTCCGATGCACGGACTTGTTTTCCAAATTTCAAGTCTCTAACACCTAACTCGTAACACAGACAGACAGTAAATGAGGTTTTTTTATTAGAGTTTAACGTCGTTTTTCGACTGCATGGTCATACACGACGGGGGTTTTACCCTCCATTTGCAGGAAACTTACAAACCTCCCACATTGACCTCACCCAGCCTGGGTTGGGTCGGAATGCCAGCATCACGAAGTCTTCACCTCGCTGGACGTTGCTTAACTTCGGTGATACTACGAGAACCGGTGCATTCAAGGCGCCATCGACGCTGGCTAAATGAGGTTTATTAACAAGATAGGGACTTAATTTCTCAATTTGTTAGGATTCAAAGTTTTGATTTGGTGAGGACTAAAGTGGCCACTGAGACAACCTGTAGCAACCTTCATATTGACAGGTATAGATTTATAGATATTCGTCTGTACTCATTACACGCAACTTTAGCACGACTCATAAAATGTGCAAAAATTCATAAACTAAGAATATTGGGAGTTCCTAATGAGTCCGCAGCATTCCACTCAGGGGCGCCGTCAACTCAATTTTACTTTGTGTTTATAAAGCTGAATGTGTTTCAATTTTATTTTCATCTCAACTCCTTATTTTCAGGTAATTCTCTCTCTGGTTCTCATGAGCTTCTTATAAATAGGTAAACATAAATATGTTCCAAATGAAAAAATACTTCCCATATCTACTATGGGTACCTACATTTATTGAAAGTAAAATTTTCGACATTGAAACAAGAAAATACATTTTTTAAATAAATAAAATTTGATCTGGTTATTCATTCATTACAAAAGAATAACTGTCACATCCACTAATCGACCTAATACGAATAATTATGTGCTTGATAAAACAACTATAGCCAGCGTCAATGAACTGGTTCTCTTAGGATCACCGAAGTTAAGCACAGTCCAGCGAGTTGAATACTTCGTGATGCTGGCATTCCGGCCCAACCCAGGCTGGGTGAGGTTAATGTGGCTAGCAGGTTTGTGAGTTTCCTGTGAATGGAACACCCCCGTCGTGATATGACCAATTGACCATGCAGTTGAAAGCGACGTTAAACCCAAATTATAAATAGGCTCTGAACTCATAGTCAAGCATCATTTTCAATAATTTCAATGCATGCATTTTGTACCTATGTATTTTGTAAATAAATATAAATCTATCTGTATGTCTTCAAATTGCATTTTTTTTGATGGAGCCACTTCTGCGCTAACTCTGGGTCTGAGTTAGAACTGCATGGTAAATAATAAATTGAGGACACTCCGATAACAAATGGTGTTTCTCTTGGTACCTCTATGTATATTGAGGTTGCAGTAACACTGTAAATCATAGTTCATAAAGAATATCTTCATATCTGAGTACTTTCCGTAGTAAAACCCCATAGCTCGGGGGCTCAGTACATCCAGTGGGAATCAATGGACCTTACCCAATTCACATCTCACATAATATTAATTCTATATTCGAAATGGATGCAATCTATTTTTTTTTTTTAACGTTCATATTGTGCTGTGTAGTGCACAAACAATAATTAAGTTTAAGTATACACTTTGTGTCGGTGGATCATCTTGTTTTTGCTGATACAGCCGAAACTGCCGAAAGGCATGCCCAATTTATCCAGCATGTACACCATAACAAATGGTGTTCTCTTGGTACCTCTATGTATATTGAGGTTGCAGTAACACTGTAAATCATAGTTCATAAAGAATATCTTCATATCTGAGTACTTTCCGTAGTAAAACCACCCATAGCTCGGGCTCAGTACATCCAGGGAATCAATGACCTTACCCAATTCACATCTCACATAATATTAATTCTATATTCGAAATGGATGCAATCTATTTTTTTTTTTTTAACGTTCATATTGTGCTGTGTAGTGCACAAACAATAATTAAGTTTAAGTATACACTTTGTGTCGGGTGGATCATCTTGTTTTTTGCTGATACAGCCGAAACTGCCGAAAGGCATTGCCCAATTTATCCAGCATGTACAATTGTACAGTGTACAGAATATTGGAACTTTCTGAGATTGAGCAATTCTGAGATTTTGAAACAAAGCGAACATTTCTTATCAAGAACTTCCTGTTTCTTGAGGTAACTTTACATGTAATATTAACGCAACCTGCCGCATAGCAGTTGGGACCTTGGTAAGATAGCTGAAGAGGGAAGCTTGCTTTAGACGCATGCGCTTGACTGTGTGTTGCATTTTTACAAGCAGATTGTCTCAATGTAAATGTCTGCTAGTAAAGTCGAAGTTTCTCCTGGGGCGGCGGATTCCAAGTCACCCTTCATTTCCTTACTTGCTCTAATACTACTTAGCGGAGTCCTGCAGGTCAGCGTAGGCATTACTGTAACTCTCATCTCACGATTTGCATCATAACAATAAATCATAGCAGAGAGAATTCATGTCATGTCACTCAACACTTACCTAGAAGTGAGTAAATTGAATTCCTGAGAGCTTATCGTGTCACTGCTGTAATGCACAATACCTGCGGCTGTTATGCAGCTTGTTAAGAAAAGTACGAGTTCATTACGGGCCTGCTAATTAGAGTGGAATTACAATTGTCAATTAACAAGCTACTTCAAGAAATTGAAGAAGATTTAGAAAGATGATAGTCACAGATGAAAGACAGGGTAAGGACTATATGCGGTCTAATACCAGTGACTAATAGGTAATAGGTATTATGTATACTTTAAAAAAGAATGAAAAATATAAAGTAGGTCTGTCCACGTCCACCCTTGTCACATTTCCTTCTGGTCGTTACATCCTGGCTTACATTTCCTTCTGGTCGTTACATCCTGGCTTACATTTCCTTCTGGTCGTTACATCCTGGCTTACATTTCCTTCTGGTCGTTACATCCTGGCTTGTTGTCATCGTATATATGCAATATACATATTCTAAGGTTTGTCCGTATCTCTATCTACTTCCAAAATTCTATTAATCATTGTATGTATTTTAGATAACTCGATAAAAGTTGTAGTTTTGGTCCAATCAAACTGATATTTTCAGGGTATCTTTTGGACCATAACAAAGTCGAGCCAGGCTAATAAATGTATCACATTCACAATGTGTGTAATGTGGTGAAACTGATGATGACACTATTGCTGATGATGACACTTTTGCTGATGATGACACTCTTGCTGATGATGACACTTTTGCTGATGATGATACTCTTGCTGATGATGACACTCTTGCTGATGATGACACTTTTGCTGATGATGATACTTTTGCTGATGATGACACTTTGCTGATGATGACACTCTTGCTGATGATGACACTTTTGCTGATGATGACACTTTTGCTGATGATGACACTCTTGCTGATGATGACACTTTGCTGATGATGACACTTTTGCTGATGATGACACTCTTGCTGATGATGATACTCTTGCTGATGATGACACTTTTGCTGATGATGACACTCTTGCTGATGATGATACTCTTGCTGATGATGACACTCTTGCTGATGATGACACTTTTGCTGATGATGACACTCTTGCTGATGATGACACTTTTGCTGATGATGACACTCTTGCTGATGATGACACTCTTGCTGATGATGACACTTTTGCTGATGATGACACTCTTTGCTGATGATGACACTCTTGCTGATGATGACACTCTTGCTGATGATGACACTCTTGCTGATGATGACACTCTTGCTGATGATAACACTCTTGCTGATGATGATCACTCTTGCTGATGATGACACTCTTGCTGATGATGACACTCTTGCTGATGATGATACTCTTGCTGATGATGATACTCTTGCTGATGATGACACTCTTGCTGATGATGACACTTTGCTGATGATGACACTCTTGCTGATGAATGATACCTTCTGGATGATGACACTCTTGCTGATGATGAACTCTTGCTGATGATAACACTCTTGCTGATGATGACACTCTTAGTATTATCAGAAATAGTGTCATCATCAGCAAGAGTGTTAACACAATATACGGAGATTACAGATCATGCATAGAGATGTTACTAGTTGACCAAGAGAAGTTCAAAATGCGGTAGGTGTTTAAAACATTTTGAACATACTCTGTTTTCCGATTTCAAGGGGCTAATATATCCCCATAGGCACTCTTCACTTAAAAATCCAACTATCAATTCATGTTAGTCTGTTGATGTGTCTAGAATGGATGAATAGGTATGTAATGGGTATAAGGTTATCAAGGTGAAGTAATTGAAAAGAGAATTATGCAAGTATTTTTTATAAGGTAATTTAAAATGTTTGTGATCTTTAATTTACGACGGAAGAATTTGCAGGCCAATATTATTTGCGTGCTCGTTTATTTATAGACTTTTATTAATAGCAATCTATAATATGAATTGAATTATTCATTTTATCTTCTTCTTCTAAAAATATAAAAATGAGTAGTAGGTTAAATGAATTATCCTTGAATTTTTTAACGTACTTAGTTACCTAACTATATGAGGTCAGGATTCAAGAATTACATGGGAATTTGATGTTCATTTTTAAACCAAAAAAAGTAGATATACATGTGTGTTTCTATAACTTTGCTGTCAAATTGTATGCTTATTAAAAATAATAATTATGGCATGTTGCGAATTTAAACTTCCATTCACAGTGTCGTATTAACAAACATTGACCCTATATTGACCAAGTGGGACATAATGGCACTAGAAATATTTCTCTAGATCCGTCGAAAACTGTTGCGTTTAAAGTTTCAATGTGCAATTTCTGCTAGGCACAAGTTCTTTGGACATTATAAAATACTAACTTTTAGCTAAACCTATTTGAAGGGTTTATCACACAGCTAAAGCTCAGAAAGTAGTTACTGATTAAAAAGACAAGTTAGTAAGTTAATAAAAAAAAAACTTGTTCCTGATTTTTGGAGTTGCACGTTCTAACCAAATTGTGAATTCTCAGATGGGTGAGATCTTTGCATTACAATAATCTTAGAAGGTATTGAATTTGATTACAACCGTCTTCAGTTTCAGAATGCATCAGGTTCTAAAGGAGGTTGTTTAAAGAATGAATAAAATGCCAACATACGAACTCTTAAAAAAAAAACAAATTGTATTGAATAGAATAATAAATGATACTCGTTTTCTGTATAGAAATCCTCCACTTTTTTTAAGAAAATGTATTTTATAGGTAAACGAAAAATATCAATTATTGTTATACATATTACTATCTGACTATTACTATACTGGTTGTAGGGAGACTCCATACAACTAACACTGCGACCTAATGAGATCTATTGTGACCCATTTAACTTGAGGTGAATTTTCCTACACATATGCCACTTACAGAAGGTCAACTTTAGAATGTCTTAAAACGTTGCTTTAAATTTCAGTACAAATAAACTTATGAAACGAAAACACATTCTTTTATTGACCAGCACATTGCATAATCATATTACTTTTAAGGCGAGCATGAATTTTTATTTCTATTAAAGTCCTTTTCATCTCCATTAAGTACAATAAATTGTACTTTTAGTATTAACATCATCTAACTTGTTATGTAATATGATATTTTTAGATGTATTTAAATTAAGTTAAGAATCATATAATCTTGAGAACTCAGATAGAACATTGCTATGACTTGTACTATTGTACTTATCTTTGTACATTGCACATTGTATAATCTTATTAGATTAAGGCGTACATAAAAAAGTTTATCCAGATAAATCTAATCAATAAGTTTGTGAGACTTAAGTTTGAAAGCCCTATTATTATTATTATAGTAAGCTTTATTAGGTAGAACAGAAATATATACAGTAAAATACAGTGAAATTTTAAAGAAAAACAAAAAGATTAAGCAAAGTTACAAGAACAAAAAAAAAGAGAATGAAGTTAATGTCCTACCTAAAGGGCGGGGTTATTGCCTGTGGCAATCTCTTCCACCCAACCTATTCAACTGCAAAGGTCCTTCCACTCGCTGGTAACTTACCAACCAGCTATCTTTATTAACCTCACCCAGCCAGAGTTGGGCCGACAATGGCAAACATCACAAGTTTCGAATTTGAATGCTCACATTGCTCACCCATAAAAATATTAATATCGCCTTATTTTTATACTGCCCTGTTATGACCAATGTATTGTTGTGGTCAAAATCCCAAAAGAGGGGATAAACTTGTCAAGTCCCGGCTGGGTTTCGAACTCGCGCCCTCTGGATTACCAGACCGAGACATGCATCCAAGTGCCATCGACTCTGGGACATGTGATAAAAGATCCACCAAACTCTCTCTCCTATCATTATTGAAGTACTTTACTGCAGTCTATTTATCCTCACTATTTAGTTTCTAAGCCAAAAGTTTTCTCGCTTATTTTCTATCTATATTTTCTCTCGTAATTTTAAAACGCCAAGGGGATGATCATAGAATACTTAGGGTTGAATTATAAAACAGGATTCTAGTTTCAACCAATCACAGCGCACTATTAGTCCACATAGACTAAATCTAATCCTCTTTTATGATTCGGCTCTTAGACAATAATAATTGGAGGGGTGAGAAACGTAGTGGTGTAAGTCCAAAAAAATCTGGTGTAAACATCACACGACTTTCCTTATACCCCAAAAAGGAGTCGAATACCGCCACTGGTGACTCAACGGTAACAGATAACTAAAAACCAATGCCAAATTCATAATCAGCACTTCAAAATAATTGAATTTGATATGTCACAACCTCCATGTAGGATGAATAATAAAAAAGTTAGTCAAGGGTCCCCCCCAAATACCGGTAAATTGGAGCCGAGTTCCAAAAAGTTCAAGATATCAAAAAAATGATCAGAATAGGCCCCTATTATTTTTTTAATCCAAGAAAAAGTTGTTCTCTTAATTTTTTTGTATCTTTAACCAATTTAAAGAAGCGGCACTTGCGGCTAATATTTGCGGCCCTGCGGCCGCAGAATGCGGCCAATTTCAACCAAAAGTTTCGTGGTTCGTCTGGTGTATAAAATTAATTTGTGCACCAAATTTCAAGTCTCTAGCTTTTACCGTTCTTGAGATATCCTGTTCACACACAGACAGACAGACGTACAGACAGACAGACAGACGCACGGACCAATGGCTGAAAACAACTTTTTTGGTATCCTGAGGCCATGATTCGTCCAGAAATGTGAAAAACTGGGTAGGTCAAATTTTCGACGAATACAATACTTTCCTTATTATAAGATAAGGAAAGTAAAAATTAAAAATGGGTTCATGTTAAAAACTTTATAAGCGATAATATCGCTTATAAAATGGGTATACTTACTACAGTAGTTTTCTGAAAAGAACTCGGCCTGGGGAGTTAGTTTTTAACATGAACCCATTTTTAATTTTTGGGACTTACACCACTATGTTTCTCACCCCTCCAATTATGCATGTTTAATGTACATGGATTTCTCCATTTTTAATTTTTTTGGACTTACACCACTATGTTTCTCACCCCTCCAATTATGCATGTTTAATGTACATGGATTTCTATTTCTGACCACGCGATGTTGGCTTAAGCTATTTTGTTAATTCGTATAATAATAATAATGTGTTTCTTTGTGTTATTATATTGCAATTTTCGTGGGTAGCGCAGAATTAAAGTAACATTAAAGCAGCTATGAGTGTATGAGTGGACCCCGAACACTTAAGTATAGAGCAGAAAAAATCCTGTCCCGCTGAGGATCAAACCCAGGTCACCGTGCGTGCAAAGCCTAGCACCCTAACTCACTCGGCCACGGTGACTACTAGTTAATTCGTATTGTATTTCTTTATTTCCAGTTCTTCGAGTGCCAAAAAAAAAAACATAAAGTAGATCCATCCGAGTGAATGTTAAACCTTGACAAAGATAGAGGCATATCTTCAGAACATGAAGGTTACTATTAACCCGATTCAATGCTTAAATAATAGTGTTTTTACAACAAATAAAGGAGAAATGGGTATTTGAAAATATCTAAATAGAATATTAGTGTTTGGTGTTTTTCTCCCAATCAGATAGGTGTTTCCGAAAAACACTTCACTGAGAAAATCACAATTTCGATTCGAATAGACCAACTTTTGGTTAGGTTAGTTTTCGCGATATCTGTGTGATGTGTTTTTCAATTGTGAATTCAAACTTGCGATTGTGAGCGATTGTTTCTGATTCATAAAGTGAGCGACTGTTTCTGATTTTGTGAATTGTTTAACTTGTTTTTTGTAAAAAAGAATAATACAAGATAACTTTGTATTTCTTGTTCATTCGGACGTTATCAATTAAAGCTATAAACAGTTCGTAAACACGCAATAATATTATTTTCATTACAGGTGCTTACAATACACTAGTTACGCATTTTACTAGAATATCAAATAAATTTCGTGAAACACATTTTTTAGTTAAACAAAAACAAAAAAAAAAAAAAAACAAGGGATTTCCACTGTCCAGGAATTATTAATTTATGTAAGATCATAAAGGCAGCACGTTTCAAACCCAGATGGGGCTGACGTCCTTCCAGAAGGACGTCCTTCTGGAAGGACGTCCTTCTGGAAGGACGTCAGCCCCATCTGGTGAAAGGTACTACGTTCTGGATTTTTCTAATTCATTCAGCTTGTTGAGGTTAGTTGGCGACACCTTAAGCTCTTTGTTTTGAGTCCGAGTGATAAGTTGACAGCACTTATTTTGATTCAGGACTCAATTTATATCACTCCAAAAAAATAAAACAAAAAATTTCACCGCGTTATCTGGATGAATATTTGGTACATCAGATTGTTTTTTTGTTTCAAGTCTAATGGGTTAAGACCAAAAAGCAATTTAATAATGTATCTATCACTCGAGTTTTTCATTAGCAGGTAATCGTTTAGCAAAAATTAAATCCTAACTACGTAAATAGGTAACCATTTAACAAATTATTATTATTCAGAAAAAAAGTAAATTAAAAAATGTATAATGAAGAAAAATCAATGAAAAACATTGATGTGAATGGCTGACCTTAGGGCGAATTTTCCTGAACACAGGAGTTATTATGGTCAGAGCTATTGTTGGTTCAATATAAACAGTTTATCATTTATTTTACAGTCAAATTGACACTCCTCCACAAACTAGTTATACTTCATAATAGAGCTTTATTCAAGCATGTTCAGAAGTCACCAATATGTATGTCTTATCTAGGTATATATGTATGTATAAGGCAATGATTTTCATTGACTAGTATGTGTGTATGTCTAAGGATCGTGTTTGCAAAAATGTTTTACACTTAAGTCTCAATAACTTATAAAATCAGTCAGGTCTCTGGATTATCAAGGTTTTGAATTTTATGTTTTTTTGCTTGATATTTCTTTAATATCATGGTGATTTCAGGTGGTAGTTTTAGTATTCATTCACCCGAAACTCACAGTTCTCCTACCCACAATAACATCACCCTTCACCCAGCCTAGGTTGGTCCGGGAATAGCCTTTAACACGAATGTTAAATTTGAATGGTCACCCAACAAGTTTTGACCTTGCTCAATGTTGCTTGACTTTAGTGATCTGACGAGAATTGGTGAATTCAACGTGCCATCGAGGCCGGTTAGGTTCCATTCTTACTTACCATCTAACCAACTTATTGATAAATGGATGATATATTATGTACCAGCATTGAGTGGGTATGTGGTCTAAGCTTGATAGAAGACACAATTGCCAGACAGCAGTCCACGTCTTGTGTAGTGAGAGAGGAAACAGAATGGTGCGAGACGATTTAGCCCACCACAGATTTAGACAGTGGAGGATCATAACAAGAAAAGCAGTTTGGACTGTTGCAAAATGTCTTGCAACGTTGTAATGTAATGCTACTATGTATATTCAAGACCAATTAGTTGATGGCTCTAGAAACAACCTAGATTTAATTAAGAAATACATTTGTGGTATTAATACTAAGCGCTATGCTCCAAATATTCCAGAATTACATATGGAATATTTTTTTATTTAACTATTGTTTACCAGTAAGTTATCATAATTGTGTTAATAATCAGTGTCGTGATATCACAACTACTCAAACTCGCTTTACTAAATCTACACTGAAACCGGGACTTGAACCACCGACTTTCAGGTTACAAGTCCGCCGCCTTATCGATCAAGCTACTGAGGTCGGTATAGAAAAAGTCGATAGTTATAACTAGCTCCATAAGTGGCGGAATTCAGATTGTTTGAAAATGAAAATAAACAGGGTTCATTGTAGAATTTTTTTATTTTTTTCATAAGAATTTAGATTAGATTTTGAAGACAGTATTATACAAGTGACATTTTCTTCAACCACACATTCCAGAAGCTGTTTTCTGAAGTTTTCGTTCACTCGCTGAAGCATTTCAGTGGGAATTCTGCAAAACTTCTCTTTGAATATTTTCTTTCAGATCATGTAGGATTTGAGGTCGATCATAGAAGAGCAAGGGACTTTAGATAACCCCACAGAAAACGAAATAACTTTAGATAATCCAACTGGACAGCTCCAGTTAGTTGCTCGAAAAATAGTGCCTCACCCG
>CM044959.1:30564415-30608681 GCA_024516035.1 Bactericera cockerelli
TTTTGTTCATCACACATGAATGTAGTGAATTTTAAAACCTCCATTGTGTGAGACATTAGCACGTGCTTTGTATTAGAGACGAGATTTATTCTGAAATCTTATCGTCTTGGTGTATGCAACTATGCATGCAAACTCAGAACATGGTTCTATTCTTACTAGCTGACGAATACCAGGAATTCAAGTTCATTTCATTGTTCGAAAAGCCACCAAAACTTAGCATCACAGCAATAACAAAAGGGGTTCGATGCAAAATAAAAGCTTTCCAACCATGGATTTTTTTGGAATAAAGGGAGCTTTGAAAGTTAAAGAAAAGTATGGATTATCTGGATAAAATCTCGTATAAATAATACCTACTTAGGTAGTCTAAACCTTTTATTATATAAATTGAATTCCATGTTGAGAGGACTTACTTGGAAACTCAGTGTATGTAGTAGAGTAGACGGTTATAATAACTAATTTGAGTAGTTTGTCTCATTACTTGTAAAATAACGGATAACCGAAATGATAACATGTACTATGTATGTACCTCTGATGAGTAGAGTACGTTGTCATTAAGTCTAAGATAATGTGTACCGCCCACACAAATGTTTTACAAACGTTTTCAGAAATTATAATTACACGGTACTCGGTTTCTTTAAATGAGAAGAGTTATTGAGACCATGCGACCCTTTTTCCAGCATCTATAACTCCACCTGGGTCGAAATCCAGTCTTTCACCCTTTCGTAACCTCAATTCACCCTTACATTACCTCAATTCACCCTTATATTACCTCAATTCACCCTTATATTACCTCAATTCACACTTATATAACCTCAATAATTCCACAACCTGGTATCATCTGTTCCATTTCTCCCCGCCTCGTCTTATAGACACAACCGGGGCGTAACAACTAAATGCAGCGGACTGCAGTGACTGCACTTCTGAGGTGCTCGGCCAGTCGTCAGCCTGAATAGTTCTATAAATAATTAACCTCTCGCCACATGCATACTATGTGTTTGGTGTCAGCGGCGATGTACAGTTTATTTCGATGTCGTTATCTGTGTGTGAAGAATGGGGCCCTCCCTCCCCTGGCCTCTGTCCCACTCTCACTCGTGTGCCCCCTGTCCCACTCTCACACGTGTGCCCCCTGTTCCACTCTCACACGTGTGCCCCCTGTCCCACTCTCACACGTGTGCCCCCTGTTCCACTCTCACACGTGTGCCCCCTGTCCCACTCTCACACGTGTGCCCCCTGTGTCCGAGGAGCCAATCATAATAATAAGAAGCGACCGGCTAGTGAGGGGAGACAGCATGGCAGATTTCGCAAAGTGAGATGTACACGAAATTTCAACGCAATGCTCATTCTGTCATGATTTTTCCCCTCAAGTGTATTCCATGAGATTTGTTACTGATACAATGCTGCTTTGATCTTTCTCCTCTTTTCGTTTGCCTAAATTTGGTTAAAAAAGAAGCCTTCCATTTTTCTCTGACAAGGGTGAAACATATTATGCTGCAGCCGTCATTTCCCCGTTCCGTTTGATCCAGCAACAAGTATGTATGTACTGCCATTCTTTTGTATATAATGTGTTCCCTTTATTAGTTAGGAATGTATCCTTTACATTTGACCTTTACATTATATGTTCCTTCTGGGAAAGCCCATTCTCCCCTTCCCCTATCCACCCTTTTTGATAGTGGGAGTTTGATAAGAGAGCGGTAGGTATAAAATGTGACCTTAATATGAGGGTCGAGAGTGCTACCATGCCCTTAGCCCTCGAGCGGGTTAATAAAGAAAGTAAATAAAGTTGCCATTTGGGACTGAATCCTGAATTGAAGTAGTTATTTACTGAAAAACACAAAGTACATTACTACACTGATTACCGCGGTTGAGAGTTTAACACCGATACGAAGGGTGTGGGTTCGAAACCTGACCTTGACAACATTTTTCTGGAAAATGTTTCACACCGATACGAAGGGTGTGGGTTCGAAACCTGACCTTGACAACATTTTTCTGGAAAATGTTTCCCCCCCTAATACTGATCTAGTGTTGCCGAAACTTTAGCTTTAGGGGAAAAAAGAGTTATTTATTATACTCTCTATGCATAGTATTTTACTTTATATTATTCACGTGGCAGTTATAAAAGCACTATCCTCCAGTCGCGAATTAAAAGAAAAATACATAATGCTAGTTAGTTCACTTTTTTACAAAGACATAAACTCGCGGCTTTTTTCCATCGCGTGGGTTCCCAAGTCTTAATGGAAGTAGAACCAATTAGCTTACACTCTTACCAGAATGTCCCTCACCGCCGCGCTGTTTCCCGTCAACCCATTCTCTCCGTTCTGTGCGGGAACCACTATACCCACCACAGGGCTGGAGTCGGAGGGATGATTTATTTCCCATGGTGCCGCCTACCCAACGCAAGGAGCTTCGGAAAAGGTCAACGGCGATCTACCCGCTGAATATTTCACATCTCGCCCCCACAGCTCCTCCGAGCAGTAAGCAAGGGGAGACCCAGTTTTACCAGGAGGAGGAGGAGGAGGAGGCATAATATTCACCGCCCCCATAGGACATTTTTGTTGAGCAACATTTGCGTGACGAAACTTTCCTAAACGTGCCAGACGGTGTAGAAGAGTTTCGTGTTGATTTGACGTATGGTTTAGAATAGTTTGGAACTTTAGACATTTTTCCTGCATGTTCTTGATGGCTGTTATTATATTCCTATCGAATCCTTTACTTATATGTCGTGACTCGTGCCATAGTTAGTACTGTTAGTAGTCTCCATATAAATAAAAAGCCTGTATAATAAATTGTTCCGAGAGAAAAGCCAACGAAAATTGGTTTACTGGTGAGTGCGGAGGGCATCCACATGGAAAAACAGGCCAAAAATCAATGGACTAGTTGCTTTTGATTCAGTGCCTAACTCAACCACTATTTGTATTAAGTGGTTTAAAAATTTACCGAAATCTGTAACTATAATAATGTCGAAGTATTTGTATGTATAAGAAGAATTCCGGTATAGATAAAAAGTTCTGCTCTGATATTTTTTAAAACGGCCTATGAAAAGCTTCAATATCTAAATATGTCATGGTTAGGTTCGATATTCCTTGGGTTTGGCCCTAAAGGATGTGTCAGGAAGCGGTTCATATAAAATGAATAAAATATGAGTTTTATTTATCTGCGATATGGTTTCATAATTTCAATGAAAACCCACATATTTTCAAAAGTTCACAATAGGATTTTCATTGTGGTCAACTCGTTAGACCACAGAGAATTATATAAGGGCAATATATACCAAGCTGAACTAATGGAGTTACATAACGCGAGGTTGCCATCATGTGGTGCTGGTGGCTGGGAGGTCACTTCTGCTGACTATTTATCAAAGAAAAAAATATCTTATCTGAAATTATTCAGTGACCGAAATTAGAATATTGTGTCGAATAAGCTAGAAGATGGGCCTTTGACAGTAAAACATTGTTATTTCTCTCCAATGTTCGTGATCCTCTCATTTCTTATCCATTTAATTTAATTAAAATGTTGAAAGCCTATAGATAGTGGAATAATAATTCCATCTGCTTGATTGTCTCTCAGTCCGGGCGATAATTTCTTGGATTTATGGGAGCTTGATTAAATCTACCATCCGTATCTTGGGATAGGCCACCCACTTTGAGGTAGGGAATATCTTCATTATTGGTATGGCTCTAAATGTTTCATTCATTTCAGGTTTTATTGTGCTTTGTCTGGAAATGTTGCTCGTTTTTATTCTTCGTTATCATTAGTTTTATAGGTTTTGTATGATGAGAGTCTTTTTAATGTTGCAGAATTGTAGCTAAGTCTGCCAACAGTCGGCTCTTTTATAACGTGTTGTGTTGTAGTGATGCTCAAAACTTGCTAGCTGTAGTAGTCTCATAAGAACGAATTTATTGTTACTTGAGGATGACTAATTTTCTTTTAAATTTACCAAGTACTAGATGGAACTCAATTTTCTTGATAGTTCGTCCACAACGGAACGTTTTTCATTTCTTAGGCCTTATAAAAGAAAGGAACGCTCTAGCTAAGTCTAGCCGCATTGTGTTCGCCCAAGATATGAAACGCTTTCAGCCGTGGTCCTTTGATCATGTCCCAGTGTTTTGCAACGTGACGTTTGAAAGGTTCGCAGATGTTTTATTTCTTTAATAAAAATGTCAGAGAGTCAAGGTGATCCATTTAATTTGAGTTATTATTGTTTTGCACACTGGACGAGAGCACATATGCCAGAGTGCTGTGCACAAAAACAGGCACACAATACAAGAAAGATACATAATTGCATCTGCATATATGAGCGTTTGGAACGATATGTTCTCTTGTTATTATTATTGTACCGTCAGCTCATCTGTTCTCAACACTCGTGTAAAGAAAGGCTGTTTGCCAAAACCAGGCCGAACTGCTTGTATGTTATACAGAAAAATGTACTTTCAATTCACCCCCTCATAACTTAGTGCGTGGACACAACGGAGGCCTATACCCTGGACCCTGGGGCAGAGCCAGTACCTCATAAAATAATCCAACCATGCTATTGAATGTAAGCGGCTACAACGGAGTCCCGAAAATTGTTTATATCAAACTGTAGGTACCAGGGTGTATGGTATAGGCCAGGGTCCTCGTTGTGGCCGCCTACTTAAGCTACCTATTTGTATTAAAAATTTAAGAAAAAAGAAAAGAATCATGCATCTAAGTAGATGATGGAGAATTTCCCCAGGTCCAATGGTCTTTGGTGTAAGGGCCGGAGCTAGGAACAGCTGGTTCCGCAGCCAGCAAGTAGCTACATAGCGAAGCGAAACGTGACGCGATAGCTCCATCGTGTCTTTTAGCTGCCAAGAAAATAAATCTTGGAAAGTTTGTACAGTGTATCGTCTTACAGGGAAAACCAAGAGAAAATGGGACTAGAGCTAGACTAGAGGATAGGATAATTTGCCATCGAGAACCTTTGTGTGAACATAATTTTCATTTGAATTTCGAGGTATCAATCAGTTCTTATTAATGAATCGTCGTTTACATCGTTGAAAATGTTTTGACTCATTTTAAGCACAATCTTTTTAAACAAATAAAATCCCGTTATTCTTCTCGGTTTAAATTTATCACTTGACCTCCATTTATGGAGCCAACAAAATCCAATGGTCATTTGACAAAACGCTCATTAATTTTATACGCGAGCATATTTTATTGAACATAGAGGTTCGTCATGTTCAAGAGCATTGAACATTTTCCATTATTGTTTATTGGCGAGTCTGCACTTAAGAAGACCCGAGACCACTAGCACTGCAGCCATTGCATTGGGCCATCAAAACTTCTTTATTCGTAGAAACCATTAATTATTTTATTTTGGATGCAAAATATCAAACATCCAGCAATTGAAAATTGAAATGAGTTTGTTGACTTTATGCAGAGTCTTCCTTCATAGTTCAGACGTCAGAGAACTTAATATGTTGGTTGATCTTGAATTTCTGTTAGTTAAATATACTTAGACGACCGGCATGGTTTTTCGTGAATTCTCTTGTGGGACCGGCGATAATACGGCTCTCCGACATTGTGTACCACCGGTGGTACACCCGGTCCATTCCGTACGAACGTGCGTGTACCACCGGTGGTACACCCGGTCGTCTAAGTGTTAAGACAGGAATCTTTTTGGTCATTAAATTTGTTCTACTTCTCATGCTTTTTATATAAATATGAAAATAATGGCTTCGACCAGAAGTACCTTGTTTAAAAAAAAAAAAAAAAAAAAAAAAAACCCGAGGCCGATTGAGTTTTCGCATCTTTGCTCGAATTTATTGGGTGATATTGTATTCCACAGTTCCTGCTCTAATGTAACAAATTACTCAAGTTATTTTTCACATTTTGTTCTAGTATTAGGAAAAAAATCGCAGGCGAAATCCACTCACTAACTGTGGTTTCCCTTAAATCTTAGGGCAAAGTATGAAATATTTGGAGTACAACAAAGTTTAGCGGGACCGACCCTCAAGCCAGAATTTCAACCAATCATATCGCACTATAGTCAGACTCTAAACTCTAAAGACATGGGTAGGTGAGAACATTATAGGATTCACGATCAATGTCATTAGAATTTCTCAAGAGTATTATGACCGGCAATGTTTTATTTATACTTAGGATTATTCCGATAATCCAGACTCAACATGATTGTTTACTATTTTAGATCCTTGATTCAACAAGTGCTGGAATATTATTTCTGAGACTCGTGAGACCAAGATAAACAAAATCAACTATTCAAATGTTTTTAACGTTAAATAAATAATTATCTCTCAAACGATCCATTTTGTTTGGTCAATATTCAAATGTCAGTTTCATGATTGTACCCGACCCACACTTTTGCAGACTCAGCATCTCGCCTCTGTCTGCAGCGCAATCAAGTGAAAAATCCATTATTTCTGAGGTCCAGTCGAATCGAAGAAAGGTTTGTCCTCTTTAAAGAACCTGGTGTCACGATATACTCGTATCTTCAGATAAAATTTAGCCCCAGTTCAATGACCTACAGAGTTTCGAAACCTAAGAAAAGTTCAGAGTATAATATACAATTATACATCTATACTGAATTTTCTGGGACCTGTCTTTAAACTCAAAATTCCTTTAAAAAATTATCTCTTTTTACTACACTAGGTAATGAATATTATGGTTTGTCTGACACACACGTAACAACATTCTCTTACGTAACTCTTGATTTTCTCGTATTTTCCACAATCTTCATTCAATATTTTCTGATTTTATAATTTGACTGATATCCATATTTTGTTGCTTATCTCACGTCTCTTTGCTTGTATGCTTATTAAGTCGATCGAGACGAAACACAACGGACCGGCTCAATTAAAATCCAAGAAACCGGTTGTGAGAACAAAACTTGCATGGAACTAGTTATCTCTTCGTGCCGGAGCTTGGGGATACTAAAAGTATGCACATTTGTCAACATATGGTGGAAAGCCCGCCAAGTTCTCACTTGCGCCTAGGCTGTGACGCTTGGGTTCAACTTTCGCCTTCTCGAGCTAAAAGTGAGAGTAGATCTGTACGGTGTAATGAACAAGTCGTTCGGAATCCTGGACTTTCCTTCATGTCTGATTGGTACCTTAGGAATGGAGAAAACATTCTGTCACTAGGATTTATGGATCATGTTGTTGTATTAGCCAGCTTGGCTACAGCTGGAGGAGTAATGGTCTAGAATTCTAGATCCATCTTTGGTAGAAAAGTTGGCTCATTCTAAAGCACATATTTCTATGTGCAATCCACCATCATGAGAAATTGAGCTTTTTCTTTATATGCCATTAAACCCTTGGAGAACTGCAAGCTAGTCTTGATTGTTAGGGTTGGTGGCTCTTCTCTGTTTATAGTTTTCTAGCAAACCGACCTCAGTAGCTTGATCCATAAGGCGAACTTGTAACCTGGAGGTCGGTGGTTCAAATTCCCGGTTTCAGCGTAGATTTGGTAAAGCAAGTTTGAGTTTTTGTGATATCACATAAGTAATTAACACAAATATGATAACTAGTTCTCTAGCAACACCCTGTTTAACGTCCCCCAGTTCATGGATTCAGATAGTCTCTCGACACATGACATTTCCTATCCTAGAAAACTAATCCATTCATGGATTCACCTAAAATCGTGCAAATTTTTCACTAACTCAATGCTAAGCGCCTTTTAAGAACATGGCACCTCGAGACTTTGAAATAGCCAAGTTGTTCGCCATGAAAGATGCCGTACATCTTCTGCCTGTAGTTCATAATCGCTGTTATAGTATAGCTTGTACTCAATAAACGGATAAATCTGAAGTATGTCTATTATTATTTCATCACCAAGCAGATCCCACGATGTTATGCCGGAGATAAAGAGCGGTGGTGTTTATTCCGAGAGCAATTCGTGACTATCGAACCCCATTTCATCATGGAATAATTGACAGTACGAAACAGATGAACCACTTTGTAGAAGCTCAACTATTGTACCCTTGAATGAGAAATGGTGTCTTTATGGTGGATAACCAGAATGGGCGTTTGTATACTCCCCCGATTTCATACAAATCCCCCTGTTTGCAAATTTTGAGCGCGTAAGGGTACACACAAATTCTCTTGCTTGCGAAAAAAGGGTATTATGTTAATTCCCCCGATGGTCAACCTACAGAAATTATTTTCTAGTTCAAGCTTTCTTGCAACCTTGTAGCATTTCGATCCAACATTAGGATATCAGCATAACAATTCAGAACTAGGGCATGGATTTTTATCTTACTGCGAGGAGTCAATCACCATCAGTATTCCTCCAAGATAATAGGAGCAGCAATATCGCGCGGCAGAAATCATGTCAGTTATAATCTGCATCAAATTAATCTGATTCTGATATCCTATATGTATATTATCATCTGATTCTGATATCCTATGTATATTATCATCTGATTCTGATATCCTATGTATATTATCATCTGATTCTGATATGCTATGTACATTATCATCTGATTGGCAATCCCTGTGACGTAACTGAGGACGTTGCATGATTTAGTTTCCATTGGATTCGATTATTCTGATGTAATTTTCCTCACGTATCAGTACGTCATCTGCGCTGATGCTGTAGAATTGTTAAATGAAGCAGTGAAAAAGCGTGAAGTTCCGCATATAATTTTCTCCTTGCTCGGGGCCTGAATTTCATGCTAATTCTCATTTTCATTACTCCATGGATAGGAAAGTATTTTGCTCAGGGACTGAGGGTGGGGCAGTCATGTAGCCCCCGGATGGGATGATGTAAATATTTTCTTGTTTCATTTTGTTGGGGGCTGTTGGTTCATACCATTGGTCATGTTGATTATCGTGATGGATTTCTGCTTTTCTGAACTTTAACCTCAGCCCCTCCCCTCTTCCTCCACCTAGCGTACCTGTATTAAAATTTCGCTGATCTTTACGGTTGATAATGTCATCATGTTTGCATGTTTTAATCGAATATTGCTATTTCTTGGGTTCCACCTCTTCAACAGGTCTTTCGTCCGTCGCCATTTGAATTTGATTCTAAACAATGTTCTATCAGTTCCGTGCCAGAAATATTTGGATGTTGTTTTCTTACCAGAGATTCCACATCACATTGAACTCTCTTGTCTGGGGGGGATAGGACGGTTACTAGGGTGGGCCGAAAAAAGCGAATTTTTGAATCGAGAATTTTAATAGCAAAAGAAAGTTGAAGCATGGTCAGACGTTTCCAAAAATATAACTTTTGTCGAAATTGGATGTTATCTTCCACTGCCGCAAAGCGGTTGAAGTTTGGCGGAAAAGTCGAAAAATTGCATTTTGGACCCCACTTTAAGAAAATTATAAAAATAGCAGATGAACATCTAGGAAGCTCAAATTTGTTTCAAATTACTCAATATGTGTTCTAATTTTATTTGTAGACTAAAAATAATGAGCTTTTTGAACTCTTTTCTGTATACAGGGTGATCCAAAATCATGAAATACCACTTTTTTATGTGATTTATATGGGGTATATTATGTTTATATTTTTTGAATTATTTGAATTAATCCTTCAATATTGGCAAACAATATCATCAAATATTAAATATATGATAGTGCTGGACTGTTTGGATGAAATTTACACTCTTCAGATGTACAGGGTGGCCAAAATTTTCATAAATTATGATGACTTTTTTATGTACTTAGTTCATGGTTTTTTTTACATTACAACCATGTAAATATTTTGCTAAGCAGTTTTTAGGGACATAAAATATAAATAAGGATTATAAAAAGGATAATAAGACAGTCTCTTATCCAAGATATTCCGTATGGAGCCCAGGTGATTGATGGAATGTCTTGGGTGAAAGGAAATTTTTACCCAACACAGTGCACCTTGGGAAATATCTCGTAGTAACATTGGAGTGGCAGCATAAACAATAGTAGATCAACAAATTATCTGTATACATAATTTAATGATATTGTTGATCAATAAGGCGGCGCACTTGTAACCTCTAACCTGGAAGTCGGTGGTTCAAGCCCTATATTCAGCGTAGATTTAGTAACTCGATTTTGAGTAGTTGTGATATCATGAAAGTGATTAAGACAAGTACCTTTTTTTTAAAAATGATATAGTTGTTTGCTCATCAGTAGAAGTTCAGTAAATTTGCTTACATTTCATTAGACACTAAATGGAATCTCCTCCAATGATTTTCCACTGGGTACAGTACCGAAAATAGATGTAACATTCAATCGCTATTTAGCGAGAGAAAAGCCATTGTTTAAGGTACATTTTTGCCTTTGCGCTACCAGTTGTTGTTGTTAATTTGTTACCAATTCCAAATTGATTTGCATTTTTCTAATCTGAAGGACTTACCTACTTTATTTTTTTCTGAAACCACAAATGGCATGAAAGACCAGCATAATATACATATGATATATTTTATGAACCCATTTGGTTATTTTTGCCAAATCATTACTTTTTTTCCCAATGGAAATAGGTGTAATGTCTACGTATAACCTCAGAAATCCATTCGCCATTATAAGCCATTAAAACTCTTAAAATTCAGAGAGACTCAAAGAACTAGGTCGGAAAGATATCAAAAGACGCGATATAAGAAAAATTCGTTGTTGGGAGGGTTCGGGAGAGCTTCATCGCGTAGTGTAGCCACCTAATACACATGGTAGCTACACCTTATACAGTTATTTTAATAATAATAATGCAGGAAATAGTATGGTCAAACTATAAGGTAAAATTGCAACAACGATAAAGGAATACGTTCCCTATACAACACATTTCCCAAGGTGCACTGTGTTGGGTGAAAATTTCCTTCCACCCAAGACTTTCCATCGATCACCTGGGCTCCATACGGAATATCTTGGATAAGAGACTGTCTTATTATCCTTTCTATAATCCTTATTTATATTTTATGTCCCTAAAAACTGCTTAGCAAAATATTTACATGGTTGTAATGTAAAAAAAAAAACCATGAACTAAGTACATAAAAAAGTCATCATAATTTATGAAAATTTTGGCCACCCTGTACATCTGAAGAGTGTAAATTTCATCCAAACTGTCCAGCACTATCATATATTTAATATTTGATGATTTTGTTTGCCAATATTGAAGGATTAATTCAAATAATTCAATAAATATAAACATAATATACCCCATATAAATCACATAAAAAAGTGGTATTTCATGATTTTGGATCACCCTGTATACAGAACAGAGTTCAAAAAGCTCATTATTTTTAGTCTGCAAATAAAATTAGAACACATATTGAGTAATTTGAAACAAATTTGAGCTTCCTAGATGTTCATCTGCTATTTTTATAATTTTCTTAAAGTGGGGTCCAAAATCCCATTTTTCGACTTTTCCGCCAAACTTCAACCGCTTTGCGGCAGTGGAAGATAACATCCAATTTCGACAAAAGTTATATTTTTGGAAACGTCTGACCATGCTTCAACTTTCTTTTGCTATTAAAATTCTCGATTCAAAAATTCGCTTTTTTCGGCCCAGCCTAACGGTTACTTCTAGTCAGCGGTTCTCCACCTGGAGGCAATGCAGCTCCCTCTACTCATCTCGGCTACATCCTGTCGTGTGTGAAAAGGTGGCCGAATTATTGGCCCTCAAAATATGATTACCCCACTACCTTAGAGTGAATCCAAAAACTGGAATTATTTTCTGAACTAAAAATAAGTCATCGATGAGGTTTTAGATTGACTCGTGGGTTTTTTCTTTGCAATATATCCAGTAAAGATCTGAGAAATTCTGATCAAACCGCTTTCTTTTCAAGTTTATGTCATCTCGAACTAAAATTTTCACAATTCACGTTTACTCTTCGTGATATTCACTAGCAAAATTAAACAACATTGTTTTGAGCATAATTATGTACATTGTGTACCATGTCATTACTTGGGTAAAATACCAAATAAATGAGACTTTGAGAACCTCCCAAGTAACTCTTATTGATCATTATTACCTCTCTTTCTATTAGAGTATTAGACCAATTGAACACCGAGATTCTCACACTTACTCTCTGGCTAAAGTACCTGGGAATATTGGAATGCCTACTCACTCGTATGTGTGCTCGAGCTATTAGATGTTGGAGCAATCAAATTTCAATTCAATTCTGTTCTATTCAATCCACTACGAGGTTCTCATATGTGTTAGGAGTTGAGCAACCCCACAACAGTTAATTCCTTTGTGGTCTAATGACTCTGGCAGGAAACTGGACCACATCTTCTTCACTACTGCGCTTCTTCGAGAGCTCGTGTTTAGGGCATAGAGCAGATTCACTATGCTCCTCGAGTTTGAAGGTAGCCTTGTCTAACAGCACCATAGTAACCAGTATTATTTTATCTGATTCTCGTAACTTTGTTTCTATACCCAAGGCTTGATTGAGGTCCCTTGATATTTTTGTAAGAAAGGTTAATCATGCCCAGTTGTCCACCCATCAAATGCACCCTGAAGAAACCGCCTCTTGTGTGGGTTGAAATAAAATATTGAAATAAATTGATCAAAATTACACCCTGACTCATTCATCCCTATTATTCATCTTGAAATGAGTCCAAGGTTCTTACCATTATTATATGTGAGTTTTCATTCATACATCAAAATCTTGTGGTTTTGAGGTGTTATGTAAAAGTCGATTCAAAATTAACAACGTAGCTTGTTGAATCGAACTTGTAACTCTTGTATTTTGTAATCGATTTAAAACATTGTGGTTGAAAGGTATTACAAAACCAACAAATTCTCCACAGATTCTCCTATATGTCAGTCCTAAATGTTTAATTTCAAGGCAGCTCACTGCCTTGTACAATAAATACATTATTGTACCTTTTCGCCTCGAATCTGGTCTTAAAATTTATTATTAAATTAAAGATTGTGAATCCCACTTTTTGTATCATTTTCTTACTTAAGTTCTGTATATAGATTGTATACGTAGATATACTGCAAAAGTAGAAAATCTTTTGACTACCTACACAAGTTTCAACTGTCGAATTGAAAATCAAAGTTCCCAAACGAAAACTACAAAAGAAGGAAATGAGAAAACTAAAAGCTGTTCCATCGCAAACAGATATCCTTCCTGATAGGAGCAGACATTGCTGATCTGGCAGGGGAGGGAGTAGGGGGGATCTAAATCTAAGCTAGGTGGTATCTAAAACTTTGAAGATATTGGCATGAGAGGAAATGTATACGAGTTCCAAAGGAAACAGAAGGTGTTTCAAGAAGGAAGTAATAAAGAGAGAACTGGAGAGGAAATAATTACGAGGTGGGACAAGAAGAAGTGAAAAGGAGGAGTGATTAAATAACTTGGATAATATTCTTGAGAGCACCTATTTAATGTTTTTCTTTGTAAGGTATCGCGTTAAAGTTGATAATTTAGTATCTTATGAAAACTTTATGTAGCACAATGCCTCGCCGTAAATTTATTTAACAAGTATGGAAGTAATATTAACTATTTACATTCAATTGTCAATTGCTCCTTAAATTTTCGATAGCAATAGCGAATTTTTCGTCTTACATTTATACCTCAATTTCCTCAATATATTCTTCCTCTGGCAAGGCAAAAAGAACTTTTTGTTCTTGTAAATTCATCAACCACCAAATCAATAAATAAATCTTAGAGAAATTTAACACAATCGCTTTGAAATCCAATAAATTTGCTTTCCAGAATAATTTTACAAAGGTATCAATTTCCGCTCTCATGGTTCAGTGGGAAACCAAACCGCATTCCCTACGTCACAAGTGTATCTTATTTCACCCGTATCCTCTTTCACTTACATATACATCTAAATGAAGCCGATTAATTGTTTACCTTTGAACGTGATCCTCGTTGCTAAAGAAAAGATTTGATAGTTCAAGTTCTGTCATGTATGTCTCCTCAACTCACAAGAACAATAGGAAAGACTGGAATCCTGGCATTTAGGTGTGAGTCAGTTACAGGTCAATTTATGAAAAACATGTTTTTTATGAAAAGAGTGACAGTCATTGTGGTAATAAATTTCAAGGAACACCTATCTTAATTTCCCCATGTTAATTTTTGATTTATTTAATTCTGTTTGCAGGTAAGTTGAAGTGGAATGAATCGGTAACTTAATAGCAGTAGAAAGAACTTTCACATAGCTTCTTTGGTAAGTACTTAGACTCAGACACTGTGGTATAGTGATGATCAAGTTTCAATCCGTATAGATGGACATTATCAACAATGCGGCATTATACATATACAAGTGAGATAATGATAACGCAACGTATTAAAATTATTTTTATGTTACAAGAAAAAGGTTCATGCAAGAAGATGTAAATAAATTTTTAGTACAACTCCTCCATCACCTAGACAAAGAACATTTAGAAAAGACATGAAAAAAGAGGTTCTTCTTTCTTCTCCAACCTAATGCCCTTAACTAACAGACAACACAGCAAGTTTTTATTTCCTCACCGGAGGAGAGAGCTTTTGTTTTCACAAGACAACATTTATTCCCCTCTGTGTCTTTATCTTTTGTCACCTGACTTGTAAAGTGTTAGCCTCTTTTTCAACCAATGTGCTCATGTTGTGCTAGTAGCCGCTTTCCACTTTCTCGGAGGGCTATACTCACTGTACTTGAAGATCTCGGAATTATAAGACAAATCTTTGGAATCTTTTAGAATACATTTTGCAGGTTAAAAGAACGTATTGCTTGGAATTCTATTTTTCACAAATCTGCTTCAAAGCATGTCGGCTGGTGATGTTGAATTGAGGTCATACAGTTTTCGGAAGTTCTCTTGCGATTTTCGGAGGTGGAAAATGTATCACTTTCAAAATATATGCAACAGTTCTTTTCTATGGAATCCTTTTCCTGTTTTCAGTTGAAATGTTTATTATAGGCTCTTCAAGGAACCAAGGAGTGGCTCAGAGACTACAAGAGCCTCTCTAATCGAGCGGAAATAGTCTCCTGTTCTATTTCTCACAAAGGTGAACTAAAGTACACAAATACTATACCTGTCCATTGAATGACTCACTCAGAGAACAAAGCCTTCATTGTCTCACATGGGTCATTCAAAGGAATACGTAACAGCGGGGAAGGAAGGACACTTCTTATTTAGGAAAAATCACAGCATAAAATACACTCACTTGAGCTATAAAAAAGCACAATCAACGGCCATTGTACTGCTCCTCTGAAATACAATATGGAGCAAAGCAACAAAAAGGTTTTTATCCGTTTTGTCATTTTGTTTCTAGAACGAGTTCGATTATTGTGGGTGATAAGGAGACGATAGAAATTGCACTTGAAAGAAATAGTCACTGGGTGCAGTAAATGAAGCAAAAGAGTTTTGTACTCGTAGACACATTAGTGAATCTATTATTTAGGTGGCACTGCAGGTGAAATTGTCGGGAACTGAGTTTTTTACACAGTTCAAAGCTTTCTTGTCTTCTTCAATATTGATGACTACTTGCACAAGTAAAGTATCCTCCATATATGAAATGGCATATGCAATGCATGGAATAAAAAACTGGTGAGAAATGGAACCAATGCGTCCTGTTATTCGGTAGTTTCTTGACTTTCTTGTGGCCATTTACGCGCCCGAGGTATTCACATTTGGAATACTCGCAGGGGTCAACCCAACCGAAGTGCAATGGAAGGGCCTCACCCTGGACAATCCAGCGAGGTAATGCTGCCAGCGTGTTGGGAGCATTGCCATCAGAAGAACTGACATCCATATTCTATCTGTAAATTTTAATAAAATATATTTTTGACTTCAGATTAAACATCCTGATTAAACACGACCATTAGCCATTTAATAAATTAATTCCAGTAAACTCGTCCTTGTGATGTTCAGTTCTCAAATGTCCCACCACACTAGTGACTAGGGTCAAGCGAGTTGAATCTAAACAGATACTAGCCCGGCGGCGACGCGGCGCCTTTCCAGATTTAATTAACTTCACTCGAAAGCACCTCAATGTCTCCTCAGTTATTCAATAATGTCTCAATTTTGTCCTGGATGTCGCCAGCCATGGAAAGCGTCTCGGATGCAAAACGTCTCAAAGGAAAGCATTTCGATCACTTTTTAACCCTGACCCCAGCCTCGGATTGTGGGGGGGGGGGGGGTTCAAGGTTGCGAATATTGTCACAAGCAACAGGACATGGGTATAAATTTCTCCCACAGGCTAATATCAACAATAGAAATTGGTATTTAAGCTATTTAGCAACTACTAAATTTTTCTCGTACACTCGTATAAGTTAAATCCATACGTTACATTAAAACAAAACGATGTATTACCATACATAATCCAATAATCCAACTCTGTTTTGCGTCAATTTGATTAAAAACAAACACGTAATTTTTTGCGTGACTCAAGTTCGCCTCTCAGACGTTCTTCATGATAAAAAGGCATTCTCTGCTTTTTCAAAATGAACATTGAACTTCCCTCTCGAATTTCCCATAATGCTTACAGTCGAGTGAACTTTTTTATGCCTTCTCTTTCCATTGTTGCATCATCCAGGATACTTTTCCAACTGTCATCATCCATTTTCCTCTTGCCTAAACACTCAACTCATGTTTGCCTTGTATGTATTTGTTTGTGTATGTGAGTTAGTTCAATGGTCTTTTGTTTTCTTTATCAACATCTAGACTGTCTATTTTTCCTCCTTATCTAACATGCTCTCTTCTTGTCTTCTATAACTTAAAGTCTCTCGACTCTTTCTTACGCATTTTGTCTTTGTACCTTATCAAGATACTTTTTCCCCATGAAAAATTACAGATATCTTATCTGCCAACCAACATGAGCATTTGATCATCTGATCCATCCTGAACCTCGAATGCGAGTGATCCCATCCTGTATGTTCCAAGTGATTTACAGCATTACTTCTTAACGCAACAGGAACAGTGTCGAATGAATGGAGAGTGCTGGAATAAAATATTAGAATCGGTAGTTTTTATTATTCCCGTGTCAATGAGAATCGGTTCCACTTATACTGGGTGGTGCCAACGTACGATTCCATTTATACTGTTCCACTGAACTGCCCCAGTGTTCCATAAGCTCATTCAGGACATAATTATAATATTTTATCAAATGTCCTTTTGGTACCACTAGGTTTATATTCCACCTCTTATCTGTCATGTTTTCTCTAGTGAACGCAACACTAGTACACCTCCTCGAGTAGATATACCTCTGTGCAGACTACCCTGTAGATTTCATTGAACTGGAAAAACAGTCTGGTGTCACCTGGCAGGTAGGTATTGTGCAGATTGCAAAGTGCAATGATCCCAGCAAGATCCTGGAGCACATTCTATATTCTTGGTAATTCAGTGCAAGTCAGTGAAATAGTGAGTTCCGAACTCTGGTAAAATACTGAACTACTGCTGCATTGTTGATAAGAATTTTTCTGTGAAATTATCAAAAGATCGAACAAATCTATGACTTGATTAAACGTGAGAATTTTATTGAGTGCTGACTAAATATTTTTAATGTTCTACAATTTCTACATTAATTTGCAAATTGGGTCTGTAAGTTTTTACATACTATTTTCTTCTCCCTACTATTTTATACATTTGTATGTGCCATAATCAAGTTGAATTGTAAATATAAAATGATTCCATACTGGATTCCCGTGCAATTTCTTAGTAGGCCACCACAACGAGGACCCTGGCCTATACCCTCCACCCTCGACCCTAGACCCTGGTACCTACACCTACAGCTTGATATAGACAATTTTCGGACTTCGTTGTGGCTGCTTACATTCAATAGCATTGTTAAATTATTTCAAGATGTACTCGTCCATACCCCGGCCTATACCCCAGGGTCCAGGGTATAGGCCTCCGAACACAAGGGAGCCTATAGTATATCGCCGTGCGCCGGTACCACGTAAAGTAATCCAACCATGTTATTATGAAATTTAAGTGGGCTCAAAAGAGACCCGAAAATCGTCTATAATCGTCTGTAAACCAGGGTCTGGGGTCTAGGTTGTGGGGCTCCGTTGTGGCCACGCACTTATTCATTTTACACTGTACAACCCATTTGATTCGGATAAGGACTTTCACCTTAAATAGGTTCTCCACATAGGTAGAGGTTTTCCCGTGGCGTTACCATTAACATAACAAAGTGGACACAGAGGAAATACATGCGATAATATTGAATGTCAAGTATGACGTAACTATTGTAGAATAACGGACGATAATACTAATATAGTCAAGTTCCTTTTATGGGAATAACCCAGCGAATAACCTAATCTATACTTATATAAGAGAGTTTCACTCACTGACTGACTGACTGACTCACTGATTCATCACTGTTTCTCCGAACTGGTAAGTTCTAGGAAGCTGAAATTTGGTAGGTAGCTTTGTCTTATAGTCTAGATGTGCAATAAGACGGGATTTTTCGAAATTTTCACTACAACACCTGCCACTGGCGAAAAAGGATTTTTTGCTTTCACGGCCATGCCTCGGCCCGCTAGTACATACATGTTTTTATTCTGTCTGTAAAATGGCTTTCTGTTCCGTCCCTCCTGAAAGTCATTTCATCTAGTCCTTCTGTTGTTGTTGTTGTTGTAGCCAGCTTGGCTACAGCTGGAGGGGGGAATGATGGTCTCTAGCCAACTTTATTTCAAAATTGGCTCGTCCTGAACCACATATTTCTATGTGCGATCAACCATCGTGAGGACTTGGACTTTTTTTTATAAGCCATACTCTTGGGAAACTGCAATTTAGCATGACTTGGAAGGGTTGGCTAGTCAGTTCTCTGTTTATAGTCCTTCTCGTGATATCTTTATGTGAATTACCTTCTCCTCTGCACGAAGCGGGCTTTGTGCGTAATGAAATCACTGACAGGTCAGTAATCTCTCAATGGATGCAATGACTCTCCTGTTCTTGGTTCCACGAGGAGCCTCCCCCTTGGTTTGACACCCGCTGTCCACTGTCCATTATCCTCCCGGTCCTACACCCCACTCAATGGTTCTGGTGGCGATGTTCATTGTTTTAGAGGAGACTGCGAGCATGATTCGAGATAAAGAACAATGAGGTTAGACACCTTTCTACCTTGAAACCGAGAACAAAAGATCGTCTGGTCTGAAAGTGAGGGGAGTCCCATGTGGAATCAGGATTCCTCATTGAGAGATTTACGATTCAAAGCCAAGGAAAGGGTTTGGAGGTTGTCTCGACTTGCAGAAAGCTCCTAGCATGACGTTTTTCAATTGAGATGACTCGGAAGATTTACGTCCCTCAGACAGACTTAAGAGATTTTATGTTGATTGGTTTTATAACGTTTCCTTTTACACTTGTTCTTAGAAGACGTATGTTTTACTGGTACAAGGCGGTTATTTTTAACAATTCAATGATGTAATAGAACTCATTGTTACCAGATGTGTAAATAAAGAATTACCCACAGTCGTTGTCTCCTAGTCTAAGTACTGCTGAATATGGAGGATAGATAGGAATTAGCCATCATAGGGTGGCGTCATCGTGAAAGACGGTAGCTAGACAATGGAGGAATGACTTAGATAATGCAAAAAAATTTAATCGAAGCAGAATTTGGTTATTTAATGCGCAGTCGTACTCAAAATTGTCCCACTGTCACCGGCAGGTGTGCATATTATAATTAGGTATCCCAAGTTTCCCAACCCCTCGTGATAAATAGGAAAACGCCTCTGCCTGTTTATCCTAAGGTTGCGGAATCGCGGCCGGTGTGAAATTTTTCGACAGAACATTGCGGCTCGTGGAAAAGCATTTCTGTACAATTTTCTACCTTAAATTAGTGCGGCTGCGGTTCTATGTCAGGTAAATCTTGAGAAAAAAAACGCCCCTGGATCTTAAAAGTTTTTATTCAATATCCGAGCCAAGATTATGTGATTTATATATAATTACTACTTATAGCCAACTATGGGTAATGGGTATTTAACTATTTACAGCAACTTAAGCTACAGATACATATATGCTTTAGAAATTGGCACAAGTGTGACATAAGTCTCATAAATACAGGAAAACTCTTGTTAGTAAGTAATGAAGCAGAGAAACTGAAAGGAATTCTAATTTCTAACATACACTCAAGGTCAATCTTGGTGTCACATTTCAGTGAGATAAGAGATTCATATATGTTTGAGATTTTACCCCACTACAACTTATAAAAAAAATACTAGAAGTTTAACTATTGAACTGCGAATTGTAGTTTGATCCTTTCTAGAAGAGCTGCTTCGTCTTTTGGATGTGGATGAACAAACTTAGTTACAAATAATACAATATGAGTTACAGATTTTCGGAAGTGAAGGGCTTACAAAATGCAGGCCTTTAGTTTTGTAGGGTGGTGAAATATAATAGATCACGTGAATTTTGATTCCACCTGAAAAAAAATCCATTTTCTAGTACAAAAAGTTCGCATTAATTAAGAGTCTACCACTATTCAACAACTTTTATTTATCCTCGGTGATTCATATATATATAAAATTATTACCCCCTCCCTCACTATCTATGCACTAATGGCCTTGATTCAGACACATCACTTGTTGATTGCGGGAATGCAAATGCTCCTAGCGTCAGAGCCAAGTGGGGCATAGGTCTGCTGAGAGATCAATTGAAACGACCACTACACTAGTTGACCACACAATGGCTTGCATACGATATTATTCTGTACAGTTGTACAGAGACGAGGTTTTCACTATATGTACTGGATGCAGAAATTCAAACATTAAATGTGTTTTAAACAAAGCAATACTTTCTATAACTTATAGGCAATAGAAAGTAAGAAAATAGGAAATAACCACTAACACCTCCTTGATATGCACATTTAAAAAACACCGAAATGAATGAGTATTCATTTTATCGACCTCAGTAGCTTGGAGGTCGGTGGTTCGAGTCCCACGTTAAGCAAAAATTAGCAAACACGATTGTGATTAACACTTATCTGTTAATCACTTATCCTATCACCTATTTACTATGGTTTACATGATTTTAGACGGTATTTAATAATTTAAATGTGTTCTTTTTAATCTCCATCACCACTTACTTTAAAGTTACAAGTTACAAGAGAAGTTCAGTTCACTCTTTTTGTATAGTTAGGAATTTTATTTTCCACGCTTACACATGCAATAATGGAAAGGGCTTAATGCTATAGTATTCGTGCATCAAATTGAAAGGGCTTAATGCTATAGTATTCGTGCATCTAATTGACCCTGTAAGCGAGGAGTACACTAAATAGTACACAGAGAACGTACATTGTGAATATTTCTGATAAATTATGAGAAATAATCGATTTGCCTAGAGTTGTGAACACTTCAAGGGCAACTCTGAACTCCTTAGTATTGTAAGTTGTGCAAAGTATTGTGTATCTGAAATCATATACTTTAAGTACTGTGCTGAGCTAGTTTCTTCTTAATACTAGCTCAATGCTGGCTATTGTATTACTATGGCAGACTTCCAAGCTTCGCAAGGGGAATAAGTTGATTTTTCTTTTAAATGATCTTGAAATCTTCAACCATGTATCTCTGCAACAACAATATTTTTTCTTCACTCGAATCGTAGGTACCTATATATCTCTCATATTTACAATAATTACCTACCTATGTAATAAATAATGCAGTTACGTATTCAAAACCTTAGGAGAAACGTCATCCCTTAGGAGAAACAGAATAAATAAAACAGCCTTTGACGTTAAGGAGCAAAGTGATGTAGTCGATTAAGTTTAAACATAGTTTGAAATAGTTCTTTGAAATAATTAATATCTTGTTTTCTTACAAGCAATATTTTTAGGCAATGTGCGTGTCATTGAAAATTTAAATTACACTTATGATTACTGAAAAGTCCGGTTTCTGCAGAATGTAGGTATAAAAAGAGGGATTACATATATCTGTGGTATTCCGAGTAATTGGACACCTTATTTTCAGCAATCAAGTAAATCACTGTCCACTTTTGCTCACCTAAAGTAAAACGATAAAAACTTTCTGAAGAAGAAACAATGGGGTCACGAGACTAAAGGCAAAAAGGAAGTGCCTCGAAAGACCTCGACTTTCAGATAGAGATGTTGTGTTCAACAGAGCATGAAGACAGAAGGTTAAAGAAAGTAGCATGTAAAGTTTTGCTCTCTGCTTCAGGTATTGAAATGCGAATCGCTTGTTTTATAGGTTTTGCACGGTTGGCACACATTCTGTGTGGATTCTCTCCAGATCAGAAGTCCTGGCTCCGTAATCTAGTGGTCATCATGATCAATGCAGAGGCACTGGTCACGTTGCTTTCGCCTGGGAGTCATACGATGAATGGACTAGAATACCAGATGAATAGGGAACTGTCGTATTAGTTGACATAGATCCAATATTATTATGAGAAGTGAGTATTATATCCTTGTGAGTGATGTTTTTTTCGGGGGGTCAGAATCAGAAATCAGGATGAAACAAATTTGCATGTTATACCTATGACGCAAAATTATTTCAATTAACTTTCAAAATTCAAATCTGTATGTACTTATTTATGTAAGTATGTATTGATACTATCGATCGACCCTTGGTCACACCGTGCAAGACTGCAAGCCAGTGCGCTACTGCACTCGGCCACAGTAAATTTTGAACCTTCTCCAAAGACAAACCCATGTTTGTATGCACATGTATTAGAAAATTATCCACCACCACCTGTATAAAAATCATTAAAAAATATACAATTGTGTGAAAATATTACTTTGTCGCCTGGCAAGCATCACTGAGATGTCAGTTAAATACAATACTTTCCTTATTATAGGATAAGGAAAGTAAAAAAAAAGCTTGCAAAGAAAATAGATGTAGTAAAGCTTTGCCCTGACATGTTTGTGTGCTCAAGACAAAACTCCTGACTCCATGACACATTCATTGTGCTTTTACATTGACAGTCACACATAACTTGTAATCCTCTTACACGGCTGATCTCCGTTCAAATCATGAAGAACAAGAGAGCTTTGCTGTGCTCTTGTTTATTTAACCTATATTTGTTTTATCCTTACAATGTTCAAAGAAGAAAGGTGTAACTCCGAGACAAGAGATAGGTAGAAGAAACTGAAGAAGTTGTAAGATTGTTTGGATTAGTATGAGAAGTTGAGGACCATTACCAATTGGTAGCATACCATAATATAGTCGTAATAAGAAAAGAAGAGTATATTAGGTTTTAGTTTTATTTTGTATAGTGTCTGTATTTTTTCATAGGGCTGCCTTTGTACCCGAAAAAAAAGTATCTTCGTTTTGACAGAGCTGTTATTATTTACTACTGTCCATAATTTTATTGATAGACGCAGTTGTAAAACCCTATTGGGTTTTTTCTTTTTAATGAATTTGGAGTTGTATTTCAATTTTTTAAATACATTAGTTCACCGACAAAGTTTACATCTTTTTCCAAGGGTTCAATTACAAACGTTAATTGCGTTATTGTTACATTTACATGTGCAAGTATTACAGATGTTATACATATCAACATTATAGCCAGCATGTACGTTTTGTCCATGTTAATGGAACACATGGCTTGTATCTTGTAAGTGAATGGATGTTGTGGCTTGAGAATCCAGAACTCTGTTAACAGTTATCGGCGTTTGACCGAGCAGATCAAGTGAACTTGTAAACCGCTTGATATGTAACGTCAACCGTGAATTATAAATGTTGTTGAGTGACTGGTTACATGGAACTGCAGTGTCTGCAATCTGCTCGACTCTCCCTGCCAGCGTATTTGTACCAATAACTGAATCACTTCGACATGGCTATCTACGGCGCTTTTTACATGCAGAAAAAAATAGATATTTATGCATAGGTACCTACCTATTATTAATATCACTATCCATACTCACGTCTTACATTAGACTACTCTTTCTCTTGTTCCTAAAACACGCTGAAATGCTCTAACTACGAGTATTCAATCCTCCCCCAAATGGAATTTCCAAATGCATGGAATCCTCAGAACTCGAAGAAGCAAAGCAAAATGACGAATAATTAAATTTAATGTTTGTTCATGTTTTTAATCTACTTTTGAGTTTTGAAGCATACAATCCGATACATTTTTCATTTGAATAAGAAGGAGTACACAAAATTAATGCTTTTGGCATCCGAGGTGTTGTGTGTATTTTGACTCGCGTAATTTATTTAATTCAATCCAAAGGTACCACCTTGAACATTTTTTTTTTTCAACAAAAATATAAATTGTTGAATCAAGGTGAATCACAAACTACGTATATTATTACAATATTGCAAAATGAACACTCTTGGATATTTTAAATTAATATGTTTTAGACAGAGGAGGGAATAGGTGTTACAATTACAAAGTCATACGTAATGATAAAGCATCACATTAAAATTAAAAATCATGTAATGAAAGAAAATATTAATATCTCGCAATTTATAACTTGGGAACAACATAATAACAATAAAACAATTTTATTAAAAGTTTTAATGTGGCCAAAATTATGATATGGACAGTGACACACGTGCTTTTAATGTAGACTGTAATACGAAACAATATTATGTTCTGACGTTGTTTGGATATTATACTAATAATTGCAAACATCCACACTATCATAGACAACAAATTATTTAATTCAAATTTAATTAACGTCGCATGTAAATATCTCCATCTTGGAATATAATCTCTAACTCTATCCCACTTTTAATGAAAACAATGCGGAAGAAAGATAAAAACATAATCTCATGTCTTTCAATTTCTTTATTTATGTCTAGCTGTCTACCGTCATGCGAGTAGGTTGGAATGCCAATTTTTGCGCCAAGATTCGCAGCAGTGTCTGCAGCTGCAAAGATTGAATGGAGTCGGAGAACGCTGTAATTTACCGTCACAAATTAAAACATGAACAAGTAGCATCTCTTATCTTGGACATAATCCTCATAAATCATTTCTGAAATAGAGGTCTACTTCAGATGTGTACATTATTATGTAATCTCGTTTATCCTTGCCCCTGTCTGACATAGCCTTGTAAATTGTAAGCAATATCTCAATTCAGTTTCCAAAATCCAATTTAATTATTTCATTTAGGTACTCGTAAATTTCGTACAATCCCATAACCCTTCCTCGATCACAGATTGTGTAATCCGCAATAGGCACATAGAGAACATTATTTTCCTCTCTAGTTTGACCTAGACCCATACTGCACTTGACTAAACCATGACCATTCTGACTGTATTTTGTATAAGTTGCGCTTTTTGTTACATCTCTATTTTATTCTTACAGCAATTATCCTTGATAACATAGATCTTAACTAATAAACCTCTCTTCTTCAATTGTACCTGTCATTTAAAAGTCCAATCCTGATCTTGCAAACGAAACTTACGAAACTACTTCATATCCAACACCTCAATTGTTATTAGTCGTATTTATGTAATTTATTCAGTGTTTTGTAGTTTCCCCGTCGATTTTTCTTCAAGCATCTTCCATAATATATCATCACTTAACTTCTCTTATCTTAATGGTTTTCTAGAATCCAACTCAAATTGATCTAGCTCATCATTCATCCAATCTAGGTATGCAAGACACCACACCCATATTCTATTTCAGACGCATCACTGTATCGATAACATCTTGAGTTCCAGTTTTCATTTCTCCTGGCATGTATCAACGATATAGAATGCAAGTTTTCCACTCCGACGAGGCTAGGCTTCACTCAGCCGAAGAGATAGGTAATGCTTATGACTATATCACCACAATGTGGCAGGAACACGTGACCTTCGCATTAGAATGCCCATTACTGATACCGAGGCTGGAAGTGCAGATATTGCTACTGTGGAGAAGTTTGCATTGCACTGATTCATACTACACATGGAACTCATTTATCACACCATATCGCATGCCCTACCACACATACATCATGGAAAAAGAGAAATTGTGAGAAATAAATTTACAAATAATTTTTATCATCATGAGAAAGAAATCGTATTCATTATTTGATCAAACAAAATGACCCTAATGTTGTCTATTGATTTTTCATAAGACCGTTTTGTTCGGAAGTGTAGACTATTTCGCAATGCAGAAATTTTGTTTTAATTAGAAATATTTTAATTAATAGTGCTAACCTTAATTTGAGGCGTTACTTTTTATTTATTGGATCAACCTGGCACGGTGTCACATCAAACTGACAATAGATTGGAATTGACCAGAGTTGTTGAGAGGTACGTGATGCTTAGCCTATTATTACCACTTCCTGCCAACGTCACTCTTGTGGCTACATGATCGGTATTTTAACCGTTGTAATTTTTCAACAATATTTCATTTTTTGTTGGGTACAAAGTAATTCCTCTCTCTGTGCCTTCTCCCTTGAAAACGTTACTGCTACAGCAATGCTCGCGACCTACCCCCGCACTATGCCGACCTGTTTCCTCCCCTGTAGCTACTCAGCCCAAACCTCCGGCAGTATCCTGATGAAGGAAACCGCATCCCTTGTATCCAAACCTTCCCACAGGAACAGCAGAGTCAATGAAACAAACTCAATGTTCATTCAAGCTTAGGAAAGTCGGGTATAACTTGACTACCTCACTGCAAAAAGCTGAATAATATGCTGATACGTTGCCATGTGCTTTAGTTGTTTAGTTCTTTTTTGTTTTGGTGAGGATTTTGAGGAGTCTCTTATTTTTCTTTTTTCAGTTTCGTTATTCCCTTAAATCTTTCCTTACCGCCATCTCTGTCTCTCCTTCGCTCTCTGGCCATCCTTTTTTTCGAAAGCATTATGTCTTGTTTGAGAAATCAAGATTTAAAACACCGAGTACGTATCGGATGGATCAATTTTCTGCATAAACTTACTTATATTTGATTTGTATCCAAGTTAGTAAAGTCTACATCCCAATCATATAAATAGTAGCTATATGTAAATCTGTGGCGTTAGTCACCTTGGAATTGCAGAAGTTTTACTTTGTTAAGAGAGAGTTACACCTAACTACATGTTATCTTCTAGCAATGTTAGAATCACTATAATTGGAGCATTCCTTTTAACAATCAAATAATTGAAACAATCAACACTGCTAATTGACTTGACCTTTCACAAGTGAGGATGCGAAGGTCAGTTAGGAATCAGCAGCATTTTGGAAGTTGACATCAACAGTTGCATGGTTACTCGTGTAGATCAGGAAAAGGACAATTAGAAACAATTATGTTTCTTACCTCTTTCTTTTTTGAGTTCTTCCTTGCAATCCCTATTTTAATGTAGTACATACATAGTAGGTACTTATTATACTATTTATCTTTTGATGTTGCCTTTTCTAACTGAATCTAATTCAGGTAAAACTCTAATAACACCAAGAGTGTTCTTTATGTAACACACATTCTCATCAGACAATCATCTGGGATACATTGTCCTTAGATGACATCATTCTGTAGTGTTCGATACTCTAGAAAGAGAAGTTCTTCCACTTTTAGAAGATTTTACTATATTAACACCTTCTTTTCTTCTTCTTTCAATAATGTCTACTATTCATACCTATCGTAATGAGAGGCACTGAGAAACTTCTAATCTATCATCTAGTTGCATTATCAGATGAAGAAATTTAATTATGAACTTAATTAGCCATTAGCCATTTGATTATGTATAAAAATTTATGATTGTGTATAAAATTGTCCGTCAAGTTTTTGATTAAATTCCTCCATCAATGACTTAGCAACTGGGTGCTAGAGAATCTTTCTTGATCAAGTTTTAATCAAAGGTTCTGGAGATGCCAGGGAGGTAGCTAAAGGCTCTCTGGACACATTAAACTCTGTCACCAGAGATGCATTGTTCCAGTTTCATTCCTAGTTTCTGCAGCACAATAACGCCAAGCGCTATGGCCTTTTATAATTATGTACATTAACGTCAGGTCCGATCGCAGAACCTCTTCTCACTCTACTTCAAGGGGTTTAGGTAATGTTTTCAATCAGATTCGTTTCTCTGTCTGTATGATTCACTTGAAAAAGCTGCATAAAATATAATAATACTAATATCGCCTTATTTATACTGCCCGATTAGCACTATTAAGCCCCATTATTTTAGCAGTAAGCCCAAGACGCATTATTATGTGGTAAAAATCCCAAATGGGAGCATAACTTGTCATGTCCCGGCTGGGTTTCGAACCCGCGACCTCAGGAATCTCTGGATTCACAGAGTGCCGCATTTACGACTGAGCTACCGGGACAGACAAATATATTGATATTGAAAACATATTGATATTTTAGATTTTTTTTGCTCAATTTAATATTAATAAGCTTATCGATCGCACCGAAAGGAGCACTCTCTTTTCCTAATAGACTAATTATTTCAGGACTCAATAAAATAAAAGAGCTCTCTATGTCGGATAGTTTGGATGCTTAATATCCAACACCAAATCCGAAGACAAGCGCTTCTCCCTTCCTCACCCCGCTCTCCTCCCCTCTACCAGCACGGTCCTGCGTCCTTCTCCTCTTTCCCTGTCTACTCTCCCTACAGTACTCCTAATGCTCCCTCTCTCGTATCCTTTTCACTGCATTAGATCTCTCTCCTTCTCCTTCCTCTCCCTTCTCTCCTCTCCCTTTCCTCCTTCTCCCTATCTCTCCCCCTCTCCCTTCTTCTTCTCCCTCCCTCTCTCTCCTCTCCCTTCTCTCCTCTCTTTCCCTACTCTCTCCCCCCTCTCCTCCCTTCTCTTCCCTTTCCTCTCTTCCTTTCCTTCCTTTCCCCTTAGTCTCCCTCTCTCCTCTCTTCCTTTCCCTTTCCCTCTGTCTCCCTAGTCTCTCTCTCTCTCCCTTTGTCTTCCCTTTCTTCCTGTCCTCCTACTCTCTCCCTCTCCTCTCCCTTTCTCTTTCCTCCTCTCCTCCTCTCTCTCCTTTCCTTTCTTCCCCTGTCTCCCTAGTCTCCTCTCTCCTCCTCCTGCCCCTCTCTTCTCTCTCCCTTTCTCTCCCTCTCCCGCTCTCCTCTCTCCCTCTCTTCCTCCTTCTCCCTTTCTCTCTCTCCCTTTCTCTCCTCTGTCTCCCTAGTCTCTCTCTCTCTCTTCTTCCCCTTCCTATCTCTCTCTCCTCCTTTCTCTCTCCTGTCTCTCTCCTCCTTCTCTCTCCTGTCTCCTATCCTCTCTCTCTCCCTTTCTCTTTCCTCCTGTCTCCTTCTCTCTCTCCCTTCTCCCTCCCTTCTCTCTCTCTCTCTTCCTTCCTCCTGTCTCCCTAGTCTTCTCCCCTTTCTCTTTCCTCCTGTCTCTCCCTCTCTCCTCCCTTCTCTTCCTCCTGTCTCCCTCTCTCTCTCCTTCCTTTCCTTCCTTCTCCCTCTCTCCTCTCTCCCTTTCTCTTCCTCCTGTCTCCCTCTCTCTCTTCTCCCTTTTCTCCTCCTGTCTCCCTAGTCTCCTCTCTCCTTTCTCTTTCCTCCTGTCTCCTAGTCTCTCTCTCTCTCCTTTCTCTTTCCTCCTGTCTCCCTAGCTCTCCTCTCTCCCTTTCTCTTTCCTCCTGTCTCCCCTATCTCTCTCTCCCTTTCTCTTCCTCCTTCCCCTACTCTCTCTCTCCTTCTCTTCCTCCTGTCTCCCTAGTCTCTCTCTCTCTTCTCTTCCTCCTGTCTCCCTTCTCTCTCTCTCCCCTCTCTCCTCCTGTCCCCTCTCTCTCTCTCTCCCTTTCTCTTTCCTCCTGTCTCCCTATCTCTCTCTCTCTCTCCCTTTCTCTTTCCTCCTGTCTCCCTATCTCTCTCTCTCTCCTTTCTCTTTCCTCCGTCTCCTTCCTCTCTCTCCCCTTTCTCTTTCCTCCGTCCCTCTCTCCTCTCCTCCTTTCTCTTTCCTCCTGTCTCCCCTCTCTCTCTCTCCCTTTCCTTCCTCCTCTCCCTAGTCCTCTCTCTCTCCCTTCTCTTCCTCTGTCTCCCTTTCCTCTCTCTCTTTCTCTTCCCTCCTGTCTCCCTCTCTCTCCTCTCTCCCTTTCTCTTTCCTCCTGTCTCCCTACTCTCTCTCTCTCCCTTTCTCTTTCCTCCTGTCTCCTCTCTCTCTCTCTCTCCTCCTTTCCTCCTGTCTCCCTCCTCTCTCCTCTCCTTCTCTCTCCTCCTGTTCCCTCTCTTCTCCCCTTCCTTTCCCCTCTCTCTCTCTCTCCTCCTCTTTCTCTTTCCTCCTGTCTCCCTCTCTCTCTCTCTCCCTTTCTCTTTCCTCCTGTCTCCCTAGTCTCTCTCTCTCTCCCTTTCTCTTTCCTCCTGTCTCCCTATCTCTCTCTCTCCCTTTCTCTTTCCTCCTGTCTCCCTCTCTCCTCTCTCTCCCTTTCTCTTTCCTCCTGTCTCCCTGTCTCTCTCCCTCCTCTCTCTTTCTCCTTCTCCGTCCCTCTCTCTCTCTCCTTTCTCTTTCCCTGTCTCCCTCTCTCTCTCTCTCCCTTTCTCTTTCCTTTCCTCCTGTCTCCCTAGTCTCTCTCTCTCTCCCTTTCTCTTTCCTCCTGTCTCCCTCTCTCTCTCTCCTCCCTTTCTCTTTCCTCCTGTCTCCCTACTCTCTCTCTCTCCCCTTTCTCTTTCCTCCTGTCTCCCTAGCTCTCTCTCTCTCCCTTTCTCTTTCCTCCTGTCTCCCTAGTCTCTCTCTCTCCCTCTTTCTCTTTCCTCCTGTCTCCCTCTCTCTCTCTCCTCCTCCCTTTCTCTTTCCTCCTGTCTCCCTCTCTCTCTCTCTCTCCCTTTCTCTTTCCTCCTGTCTCCCTAGTCCTCTCTCTCTCCCTTTCTCTTTCCTCCTGTCTCCCTCTCTCTCTCTCTCCCTTTCTCTTTCCTCCTGTCTCCCTATCTCCCCTCTCTCCCTTTCTCTTTCCTCCTGTCTCCCTCTCTCTCTCTCTCTCCCTTTCTCTTTCCTCCTGTCTCCCTCTCTCTCTCTCCCTTTCTCTTTCCTCCTGTCTCCCTAGTCTCTCTCCCTCTCTCTCTCTTTCTCTCTCTCTCTCTCTTTCTCTCTCTCTCTTTTCTCTCTCTCTCTCTCTCCCCCTTTTCTTTTTCCCTTTCCTCCTGTCTCCCTAGTCTCACTCTCTCCCTCCCTCTCTATCCCTCCCCCCCCACTTTGTCTTCCTGGTAATCTCGACACCCCTGACCTTGACCTATATTTCCTTCAGGTGCTGATATCTGTGCTAGTATTGCAGAATGACCCACTCTCTCTGTCGATTGCAATACTGCGAAATGCTACTCCACCCATATTAAGCTCAATCGTAATTATGGCCAGTGGCTACCCATTGTCGTGGCCCCTGGCCCCATGATCTCTAGGGCTGCACCCGAGTTACGGCCCAGGCATGGCCGTATATTTTATTTTCCTAACCCTTCTTTACACGATGAGGCATTGCCTTACATATTTTGGGGCTTGAACTCGCCGCCACGGGATCTCCAGAGAGACGCTTCCCTTACTCTTTGTCATGGAAGAATTCCGTCCAGGTTTCTGTAAGCCGAAAAGTATTTTATCTCAAGATGAGCCATTTTTTTGACATTTTGAAGCATTACTATGAAAAGAATGATATGAACTTGTAAATATTTTGACTTCTATGTATACATAGGTACATAATTATGTATTTACGTCCATGACCATAATATTATATCTTATTCACCTCGGTTGAAAGTTCGTGCTCTAGTAGGCGAGTCAGTCTGTCAGTAGTGAGTAGGTACTTCAGACAGTTCCTTTCTATCATCCTGAGTTCCACATTTATTATGCGCAACTAAAAGATATATGTACGTGAGTTGGTCCTACTTTCTGTATCAATATGTATAAGTACATACTACATATTATATAGTATAAGATATCTGTGCTCTAATTTGACTAATTGTGATTAAAATAAAATTGATCACTTTAAACTATTACATTGTTTATCTTTGTGGTAGTGGTTACTGATTTTCCTTCATTTTAAAATGAAAAAGAATAAACTATGCTGCTCGTTTGAAAAAAAAAAAAAACAAACAAACAAAAAAAGAACATCGTTAGAAATGTTTGCCCAGGTCAAAATTCGAACCCGTAACCTAGAAGTTCAGAGAGAGGCACTATATCCTCAATCTAGGCTGACTAATATAAGTTGAGGATTGAAAGTAATGTACTTGTGTTATGGAACGAGTACTCTTGGTCATGACAGAGGAGAAACACACACATAGTTTAATAGTAGGTCAGTTTAATGTACCAGTGCTGTGTGGTTTGTATAGCAAAGCGTGGATGATCATACTTGCTCTGTCCTATATTGACAAAGGACTTACGCCCTGCTAGCCTGGTTAGCTGAGAGGACAGTGCTCGATCTGTATTATCTCCTGTCCGCGGGTTTGATTTCCAATATTTCCGACTCAAATTTTTCGAATGTTTTTTTTTCACTATATGGCTTTTGTATATCAAGTATAACTCGGAGATGATTTGCATATTGTGAAAGCAGTTACTAGATCAATAAAGAAGAGGCCATGTATTTTGAGGTAATAGATCCGAGCACGAGACGCCATATTTCTTGTACGAGGGGAGGTTGTTCAAAATTTAATGATGAGTGTTGAGAAAAATAACCTCATTTAGCTTCGTACCCTCAAAACAACCGACAGTAATTAATATAATTACGAGTAAAAGTTTTTTTTTTTTTAATCTTATATTTTAAACCTTATAAGAGTAAACAAACAATAAAGAGGAGGGTTTTGTAGGTGTCGATGGGAATTCTACAATAGTTGCTTTACTACAGTATGGGCTGTACGGGTACTGGTCCGGAAGTACTAATATAGCTTCAGAATCAAGTTACTAATAGGTGCTTTGAACTGCCGAACAATTAATTATATTAACGGAGTGGAATTTCAGTTCTTGGATTTTTTATATCAACCTAAATACCGCACACAAAGTGATCTGCTGGAGTAACCGTACCGTCTCATTTTTCACTGGTGGTTTCACATTTCTAAAGTCCAAGGGGAGGTAGCAAATACATTACATGTTTTTAATTAAAAAATAATTAAATAAGTAATAATATTAATAATAACATCGAGTGTACCAAATCATTTGCTTACGAGCAGAGCCCATTATACGTACATTAAATACACGATAATTTTTTTTTTTTTAATTTGATAAAGATTTGAGAAAATGATCTATTGAATTTATTTATCAAAGAGCTTGAAAAATAACTTTAAACTATTAGTCTGAACTCTCTTCCTATCAATACAGAAAAACTGTGTCCAATTTAATAGAAAGTACATACTTGAATTTAATAGAAAGTACTTACTTGAACTTAATAGAAAGTAAATACTTGAACTTAATAGAAAGTACATATTGGAACTTAATAGAAAGTAAATACTTGAACTTAATAGAAAGTACATACTTGAACTTAATAGAAAGTACATACTTGAACTTAATAGAAAGTACATACTTGAACGATAAACCGTATGATTTCATGCACGTACTTGAATAATTCATCAATTTATCATTTATGTATCTCCCTATTACGATCTTAATAAATCGATAATTTCTTACTAATATCGAGCTTTCTCTTGTGCCCCCAGGGGTCCTGGACATGTCAACGGCCTCCACCACAGACAGCAACATCCGATTCAGTGGCCACACGCTGGACAAAGCTACCAAAGCCAAAGTTACTCTCGAGAATTACTACAGCAATCTCATCGCTCAATATGTAGAACGAAAGCAAAGGTGAGTTCAACACGTGAAAGGGTTGGGTGGAAGAGATTGCCACAGGCAATAATCCCGCCCTTTCGGTAGGACATTAATTTCGTTCTCTTTTTTTTTTTCTTGTATCTTTCGTTAATCTTTTTGTTTTTGACATTTTCATGTGTTTGCTCTGGCACATAACCAAAATTATGTGACGAAATTATGTAACGAAATTATGTAACGATATTATGTAACGATATTATGTAACGATATTATGTAACGATATTATGTGACGAAATATTGAATTGTAAAGGGAGAGAAGAAAGAAAGTGTGTGTCATGCGCACAATGGCGAAGTATTGAATTGTAGAGGGAGAGAAGAGAGAAGGTATGTGTCATGCGCACAATACGAAATTTGGTCAGTTGGGTTTTGGACCTTGAATAGTAAAGATGAAAATGTCCCAATGGTTGCAGACTCGTATGCAAGCGTTTTTTTCTTTATAATTTCACTGTATTTTACTGTATATATTTTTTGTTCTACCTAATAAAGCTTACTATAATAATAAGAAGACGTAAAAAGTAGACCATGCCCCATGCCTTCTTTCGACATAACATACATTTTCGACATATTTTTTTTTAAATTTGGGTAGAGCGTTGCTTTTAACTGCATTGTCTTATCACGACGGGGGTGTTACCCTCCATTCGCAGGAAACTCACAAATCTGCTACCCACATTAACCTCACCTAGCGTGAGTTGGGCCGGAATGGCAGCATCACGAAGTCTTACCTCGCTGGACGTTGCTTAATTACGGGGATCCTACAATAACCGGTGTATTCAGCGCGCCCTCGACGCTGGAAAATACATTTTTTAAGGGGTCTATTCTCACCACAAATCAATTTCTTTTATGTACATGAATTTTGGTATCACAGGCAATGTGTCATTGAATCGCGGGTCCAAAGAACTTGCCGGACTTTTTGTTATTGTTTTTTAGAAAATTAACTCGGTTCACCCATGTTTATGAATCCCTTGTCAAAACCCAAAAGACTTGATTCGTACATGAAATTTATTATTACTGGATTCATACTTGAAATGCCCCTTATGTTGAAATCAGTCTGGTCTTTCGGGATAAAATTTCAATAAATCGAGAACCCTTTTCTTGGCTGTAGTTATTTTGAATATTTTGAAAAAGTTGATGCGAAAATGTAGCTGTTGAGACATGAACTTTGCACAGGAAAGGTTTACCGCCAGATGAGGTGAACGATCTATGTACACTTGAGAGCAGAAAAAGCGAATCAAACTTTTTCCTCCACCAAATCTGCGATATCTTCGAAATTACTATTTCTATCGAGTCGTAAGATATCTCAAAATGTTGTAAATTTTGTTTTCTACAATTTCATAATTTGATTGATAAAAAAACACCTACCAGAAGCCGTAAAATTCAAATTTTCCTACAGGATGTCAAAAAAGAAGAAAAACATGATTTTTTATGTTTAACAAAAGAAGTTATAACATGAGAAATCAACAAGATTCATTCGTAACAATGGTGAATCAGTATTTTTTGTTGTCTCCCCGAGCTCTAATCACAGCATTCATTCGATTTGGCATTGACTGGATCAAAATAACCACAATATCTTGGGGCAACCTCTACCATTCTTCGGTGAGGGCGATCTTGAGCTCTGGGGAGCCGGTATTCTGCCTCAAACACTTCGTTTGAGTCGGTCTCAAAGACCCTCGATAGGGTTGAGGTCGGGACTAAGAGAGGGCCAGTCCAAAGTGTCAATATTCTCCTCACCCAAGAACTCCCGAACACAGTTAGCCGCATGTGGGCGGGCATTGTCATGCATGAGGAGGAACTGGTCGCCCATACTTTGAGCGAGAGGAACCACATGGGTCTGCAGGATGTTATCAATGTATCTCTGACTGTTCAGGCCACCTCCCGCACCGCATGTGATGAAAACCAATTCAGTCTTTCTTTCAGTTGAAATCCTACCCCGCGCCATACAGGAACCACCGCCGAAACAGACAGTTTCTGTGATGCATCACTCAGCATACCTTTCTCCCGCTCTTTTATATAGACTCTTTTCCTTCTGTCATTACCAAACAAACACACCCGGCATTCATCAGTGAAGAGAACAGAGCGCCATTGCTGGGGTATCCAACCCACGTGTTCTATGGCGAATCTGAGTCTCCTTTCCGTAGGCTCTCTGGAGAGTTTGGGTCCATTTGAAGCTCTCTTTTGTTGAATTCCAGCTTCTCAAAGTCCTGCAGATCCCTCTCGCTCAAAGTATGGGCGACCAGTTCCTCCCCATGCACGACAATGCCCGCCCACATGCGGCTAACTGTGTTCGGGAGTTCCTGGGTGAGGAGAATATTGACACTTTGGACTGGCCCTCTCTTAGTCCCAACCTCAACCCGATCGAGGATCTTTGAGACCGACTCAAACGAAGTGTTTGAGGCAGAATACCGGCTCCCCAGACTGTAGCAGAGCTCAAGATTGCCCTCACCGAAGAATGGAAGAGGTTGCCCCAACATATCGTGGTTATTTAGTACCAGTCAATGCCAAATCGAATGAATGCTGTGATTAGAGCTCGGGGAGACAACACAAAATACTGATTCACCATTGTTACGAATGAATCATGTTGATTTCTAATGTTATAACTTCTTTTGTTAAACATAAAAAAATTATGTTTTTCTTCTTTTTTGACACCCTGTAGGAAAATTTGAATTTTATGGCATCTGGTAGGTATTTTTTTAACAATCAAATTATGAAATTGTAGAAAACAAAATTTACAACATTTTGAGATATCTTACGACTCGATAGAAATAGTAATTTCGCAGATATCGCAGATTTGGTGGAGGAAAAAGTTTGATTCGCTTTTTCTGCTCTCAAGTGTAGTTGAGCTTGTCCTTATTGTTAGGAGACAATCCTGTGTGAGGGGGAGGAGGAGGAGGAGGAGGAGGAAGGGAGGGTGAAGAGACAATCCTGTAAGGAAGAGGGGGGGGGGGGTGAGGAGACAGTCCTGTAAGGAAGAGAGGGTGTGGAAGGGGGGCGGGGGGAGTGGAGATAATCCTGTAAGGAAAAAGGGGGGGGGGGGGTAGAGGAGACAATCCTGTAAGGAGGAGGGGAGGGTGGGAATCCTGTAAGGAAGAGAGGGTGGGAATCCTGTAAGGAAGAGAGGGTGGGGGAGGGGGGGGGGGTGAGGAGACAATCCTGTAAGGAAGAGGGGAGGGGGTTGTGAGGAGACAATCCTCTAAGGAAGAGAGGGTGGGAGAGGGGGAGAGACAATCCGAGAAAAGTTGTAGGAGGAGACGAGGATAAATTACAATTTGTTTTGTTTATCCTCTGCGGTACACAGACCTCTACGGAAAGAGGAAAGCTCAAATTTTTCCTCCGCTCCCTCCTTCTCTCCTCTTCCTCATCCGACGAAATAAAATTTCTGATGAGATAGAAAGTAAACTGTGACAAGCAAAATAGCTCTCAGGTATGGAGGAGAAAATTCTCAGAGCTCTGGCATAACAGTGAGGGGGCGTATACTCAGCACTTGACATCTATTTTCATAATTATGATGTGACAATATATATTTATGACATTCTTGTCAAAATTCAGAACTAGATCACGCCAGTCTCTAGTTTTATCACTCCAGTCTAGAGAACCGATAGTTGTCCAATTGTCCATACTCTATGTTTTATTTCTTTTTATTAGTTTACCTAAAATGACTATCTGAAATAAAAAGTCTTTCATAACTGTAAACTTATATTTCCTTAGTTATTATTTCTTAATTTACTCGCTCCTTTCCCTGTTAAAGCCCCGATCCTGGGCTCTGGCCAAACAGCACGGGAATGATTAATTATTATACACCTCACTTTCGGCATTGCCTACACATCTAGCTGACGAGTGACGAGGAGTGAGGAGGAACAGAGAGTAGAAAGCACTTGAGAGCTTGCCGAGAAAATAATGAGGAGAAATTGAAGGAGCTAATAAACATTTCAGATGTAAACTTTTCTCCATTTGAAATTCCATGCGAAAAAAATTCATAGCTCATTAGGTCTTGAATTTGAAAAGTAAAATTTCCTTTTGGAAAACTGTTCACGGGCATGATTGTGAGGAATTTTTAATGGTAGGTAAGATGTTAGATGTACATAGGTTAGAATTTGGAATGGTAGGTTGAATGTTAGATACTTTAAAAGAATCACCGACCTCAGTAGCTCGATCGATAAGGCGGTGGACTTGTAACCTGGAGGTCGGTGGTTCAAGTCCCGGTTTCAGCGTAGATTTAGTAAAGCTTTAGTAGTTTGAGCTGTGACATCACGAAAGTGATTTACACAAATATGATATCTATATCTCTTATCTTTACTTTAAAAGAATCTAGTTTTTTCCACAGCTCCAGTTGAATGATATTACAGAATATACAACTTCTCAGGCAAGAAACCTTTGGTATATACCTTTAACCTCAGCAGTGCCGTGCCGCCGCTCATAGTGAAAACTAACCTAGTGCCAATGGTAAACATTGCCCTGAACACTTGATCGTGTGAGGTTTTATTATGAACATGATGGATGTAAAACATTTTGCGCCTTATAATTTTTAAATTCAAACATGAAAAAACAAACGCAAAAGTGTAAAATTAAAACGAAAATATTACAATAATAACATTATACTGTGTCACCTTGTTCATAATCAGGCGCGGCCGGTGCTAAGGAGCTGCAGAACTGCAGCACCCCCCGACGTAAAAGAAAAAGAGAGGATTTTCTCAAGTCCTGGCTCGTACTCAATGAAAATCATTACACATTTCTAGAATAATTAATGCATAATTATTATGATTGGCATGGTAAACGAACTCAAACTCTTTAGATTCTGTAAGAGCAATTCTATAATATGACATAGGGTCAAGGGGGGTAATAACGAACGATTTTGAGCTACATTTTATAAACATATCTGTCACCCTGAGTTGCTTTTGTAAAATCCATGTCTTGTGATTTTTTTGGTATATAGACTTATTTAGCATTCTAATGGTGCATTATAAATAGTTTTGTGCATACTGTAGTATCTGTTTAGTGGTGTTCTTTTTTACCCCCGCCTGTTCGCATTTACCCCCGCCTGACGGGGGTAAATGCGAACACATTATACAATATTAAAAACGAACTTTTTAATGGCAATATGTGCTTTTTATGTACAAATAATACACCAAAATTGTACTTTGTGTCTTTAGCCACCTGTATGACAATATGCAAAGTTTATGGACACACAGGATAGTGGTTTGAATCCTAACCATGAAGGTAGTCAGCTCTTATCAAATAGGATATCTCTATCTTGCAAATAATGGTAATGATAATAATTTCGTGTCCGTGAGATAGGTATAGATACCTAAATCACGGTGGTGAGAGGATTATATGGACGCCCAGATCCAATGTCTAGGCTCCTTTCATGTCCATTGATTCTATTTGGTTTTAACATCCTGACTTGAGGTAGACAGGACGGGGGTTTCACCCTCCATTCGCTGGGAATCGTACCAGCTACCCACATTAACCTCACCCAGCCTGGGTGGGGCCGGAATCGCCAGTCTCACATGTTCGGAGGGGACAGAATTTTCTGTGCGAAAAGTCTGCTCCAACCGGGAATCGAACTAAGGATCTCTAGACTACGGGCAGTAGTCACAACTGTTACACCACGGAGGCTGGTAATAAAAGCAAAATAATAGTAATAGTTAATTATGAGAGCTTTTGAAAGGTGTTTTATATATTTTTTAATTTTTTTTTACAGATTTTGGTCTTATCAATAGTTTCTAGGTCATTGTCAATCTCAGATTTGTCTTCTTCTACCTTCATTTTTTTCTTCTTTTTTGAAACTGTTCCCCCTATATTTCTTTTCGTTTTCTACACTTTCATTTTTCTTCCTTTCTTTTGCTATGTTCAAGTACACAAATACCTTCATTGGGTCCAATACATTAGGGTACTTGGTACTTCTTACAACCTCCCAGTGTTTCAGGATTTTGAGCCTTACGTTTGGAAAATTCTACTTTGGTTTGCGGAATCTCAAAACACTGCCGTTGCTCTTCTGACAGCCAGGTTGCCATTAAAAACATCTACGATAGCAGATATCATTTGTGCTTCTGTATACAAAGGAGGTGGTTTCTTCATCTTGTAGTTCCGGGGCATTCTGAGTGTTTTGATACATACAAAAAAAGTTATAGGGTAAAACAAAACACCCAAAATATGCGTTCGTAATTACCCCATAACAAAAAAATGCGGGGGTAATTAAGAAACCCAAAAACTATAACTTAAAAAATGGTTTAAAACAATTATTTTTGTAAAATAATAACCAAAAACATGCCTATCAATAATTAAAAGTAAAATAATGATAAAAATTCAAGTAACACTTACCTAAAAAATTGTTTTAAAAAAATCAAAAACTTCAAAAATCAAACTTTTTGATAGATCTATTTTCACTAGCTTACTAACTACAACTGAAAATAAATACTATCGAAAACTCGTGTTCAACCTGTAAAAAACAATTCAAAATAATAGTATTCAACCACCAGATTCGAAATATCTTATCCTGTTTAGGTACAATGACCACTGTTCGTAATTACCCCCTGTTCGTAAATACCCCCCTTGACCCTATCTCTCGATAGTTTTAGGGCAGACGCCCTGCTGTGTCTGGAGCAGCACCACTAATTTTTTTCTTTTTTTTTTCTTTTTATTCTTCTTTCTTTCCTTTTCTCTATAGTGGTTGAGTGGAAGAGCTCACATGTGAGAACCCTGCCACTTTAAATAAAGCCATAAAAAAAAACATATTATTTCGGATTATGTGGCAGCACCCCCAATACATTTTTTGTGGCAGCACCTGTTCATAATGATTTTCTTCTGTGTTTCTTCCAGACTAGCCAAATTAGAAGAATCCCTGAAGGACGAAAGTCTGTCGGAGAGTCAGCGGGAGGAGAAGCGACAGCAGCACGCACAGAAGGAGACTGAGTTCCTGCGACTGAAAAGATCTCGGCTAGGGGTGGAAGACTTCGAGCCTTTGAAAGTTATAGGACGGGGGGCTTTCGGTGAGGTGAGTGCTTGGAATCTTACTCAGTCCCAAGACCAGGAGGGCTTCCAGGCTAGGGGTGGAAGACTTCGAGCCTTTGAAAGTTATAGGACGGGGGGCTTTCGGTGAGGTGAGTGCTTGGAATCTTACTCAGTCCCAAGACCAGGAGGGCTTCCAGGCTAGGGGTGGAAGACTTCGAACCTTTGAAAGTTATAGGACGGGGGCTTTCGGTGAGGTGAGTGCTTGTGGAATCTTACTCAGTCCCAAGACCAGGAGGGCTTCCAGGCTAGGGGTGGAAGACTTCGAGCCTTTGAAAGTTATAGGACGGGGGGCTTTCGGTGAGGTGAGTGCTTGGAATCTTACTCAGTCCCAAGACCAGGAGGGCATCCAGGCTAGGGGTGGAAGACTTCGAGCCTTTGAAAGTTATAGGACGGGGGGCTTTCGGTGAGGTGAGTGCTTGGAATCTTACTCAGTCCCAAGACCAGGAGGGCTTCCAGGCTAGGGGTGGAAGACTTCGAGCCTTTGAAAGTTATAGGACGGGGGGCTTTCGGTGAGGTGAGTGCTTGGAATCTTACTCAGTCCCAAGACCAGGAGGGCTTCCAGGCTAGGGGTGGAAGACTTCGAACCTTTGAAAGTTATAGGACGGGGGGCTTTCGGTGAGGAGAGTGCTTGTGGAATCTTACTCAGTCCCAAGACCAGGAGGGCTTCCAGGCTAGGGGTGGAAGACTTCGAGCCTTTGAAAGTTATAGGACGGGGGGCTTTCGGTGAGGTGAGTGCTTGGAATCTTACTCAGTCCCAAGACCAGGAGGGCATCCAGGCTAGGGGTGGAAGACTTCGAGCCTTTGAAAGTTATAGGACGGGGGGCTTTCGGTGAGGTGAGTGCTTGGAATCTTACTCAGTCCCAAGACCAGGAGGGCATCCAGGCTAGGGGTGGAAGACTTCGAGCCTTTGAAAGTTATAGGACGGGGGGCTTTCGGTGAGGTGAGTGCTTGGAATCTTACTCAGTCCCAAGACCAGGAGGGCTTCCAGGCTAGGGGTGGAAGACTTCGAGCCTTTGAAAGTTATAGGACGGGGGGCTTTCGGTGAGGTGAGTGCTTGGAATCTTACTCAGTCCCAAGACCAGGAGGGCTTCCAGGCTAGGGGTGGAAGACTTCGAACCTTTGAAAGTTATAGGACGGGGGGCTTTCGGTGATGAGTGCTTGGAATCTTACTCAGTATCTCGTCGAAACCTTAAGGTAGGATCACACGATATGGCAGAGCGACATATAATATCTCCCTTGCCATAGCGTGTGATCGGTCTTTGTTTACATGACCATAGAACTATTTGGGTCTATGGCGACAAGTTTTTCTATGGTGCCATAGACGTATGGCAGGATCTATGGCATTCGTGTGAGTGCTTCATCACACACATACATGGTCTACAATATGATATGGTGACGACTGGCAGGCTTGTCTATGGCAAGGTGGAAGATATAAAATGTCATGGAGTTTTTGCCACATTGTATGGCATCGTGTGAGTGCCATATACTGCCATATATTATATGTACCATTCAGTTTTTTTTTCTCGCCATAGAAAATATGGTATCCGTGCCATATAGTGTGATCCTACCTTTATGGGTGGTTCTATCAATATGTGACAAAACTCGTGAAACCTCGGTTTGGCTCAATCTTGGAGTCACACAATACCGGCACACTAGCGCTAATTTTACAAATACTTTTGGAACCAGCGTTTCCAATGCGGGATTCGTAACCAAACTGTGGTTTCGTAAAATTGATAGAACCGGCCAATAGTTTTCAATCTCAGTTGTTAAGACGATGGGCTCGACCCCTGGATGACTCCGGAGGTTTCCGGTTATTATTAATCAAGTTTTAATTATGCCACTGAGTGTAACATTTTGTCTCGTAACTTTGAAAAACGATTCACATCCTTTCATGCTCCGCTCTCTTTAGAATCAAATGAGATCAAATTCCACTGACAAAACGTCGTGAAAATATTGTCCTCAGTGGAATCCCAAGTTAAGAATTATGCATTGAGCTAACACACCTACATATTATTTTTTATAACATGGAGAATTTTAGTAATGCGAGATTTTAGTGTGAGTGTCGTCACTCTTATAACTATCAGAAACATCCTAACCTCAAGGGTTGGTTGGAAGAGATTGCCACAGGCAATAACCCCGCCCTTTAGGTAGGACATTAACTTCATTCTCTTTGTTTTTCTTGTATCTTTACTTAATATTTTTTTTTTTTTCATAATTTCATTGTATTTTACTGTATATATTTTTTGTTCTACCTAATAAAGCTTACTATAATAATAATAACCTCTAAACGTTTGTCCTCTCCAGGTGAGGCTAGTCCAAAAGAAAGACACGGGTCACGTGTACGCCATGAAGATCCTGAGGAAGGCGGACATGCTGGAGAAGGAGCAGGTGGCTCACGTGAGGGCAGAGAGGGATGTGCTGGTAGAGGCGGACCACCAGTGGGTGGTCAAAATGTACTATAGCTTTCAAGTAAGTGGTCAAAATGTACTATAGCTTTCAAGTAAGTGGTCAAAATGTACTATAGCTTTCAAGTAAGTGGTCAAAATGTACTATAGCTTTCAAGTAAGTGGTCAAAATGTACTATAGCTTTCAAGTAAGTATGAGCCTGGTCCAAATGTACTATAGCTTTCAAGTAAGTATGAGCCTGGTCAAAATGTACTATAGCTTTCAAGTAAGTATGAGCCTGGTCAAAATGTACTATAGCTTTCAAGTAAGTACGAGCCTGGTCAAAATGTACTATAGCTTTCAAGTAAGTACGAGCCTGGTCAAAATGTACTATAGCTTTCAAGTAAGTATGAGCCTGGTCAAAATGTACTATAGCTTTCAAGTAAGTATGAGCCTGGTCAAAATGTACTATAGCTTTCAAGTAAGTATGAGCCTGGTCAAAATGTACTATAGCTTTCAAGTAAGTATGAGCATGGTCAAAATGTACTATAGCTTTCAAGTAAGTATGAGCATGGTCAAAATGTACTATAGCTTTCAAGTAAGTATGAGCCTGATCAAAATGTACTATAGCTTTTAAGTAAGTACGAGCCTGGTCAAAATGTACTATAGCTTTCAAGTAAGTACGAGCCTGGTCAAAATGAACTATAGCTTTCAAGTAAGTATGAGCCTGGTCAAAATGTACTATAGCTTTCAAGTAAGTACGAGCCTGGTCAAAATGTACTATAGCTTTCAAGTAAGTATGAGCCTGGTCAAAATGTACTATAGCTTTCAAGTAAGTACGAGCCTGGTCAAAATGTACTATAGCTTTCAAGTAAGTACGAGCCTGGTCAAAATGTACTATAGCTTTCAAGTAAGTATGAGCCTGGTCAAAATGTACTATAGCTTTCAAGTAAGTATGAGCCTGGTCAAAATGTACTATAGCTTTCAAGTAAGTATGAGCCTGGTCAAAATGTACTATAGCTTTCAAGTAAGTATGAGCCTGGTCAAAATGTACTATAGCTTTCAAGTAAGTATGAGCCTGGTCAAAATGTACTATAGCTTTCAAATAAGTATGAGCCTGGTCAAAATGTACTATAGCTTTCAAGTAAGTATGAGCCTGGTCAAAATGTACTATAGCTTTCAAGTAAGTACGAGCCTGGTCAAAATGTACTATAGCTTTCAAGTAAGTATGAGCCTGGTCAAAATGTACTATAGCTTTCAAGTAAGTATGAGCCTGGTCAAATGTACTATAGCTTTCAAGTAAGTATGAGCGTGGTGAAAATGTACTATAGCTTTCAAGTAAGTATGAGCCTGGTCAAAATGTACTATAGCTTTCAAGTAAGTATGAGCCTGGTCAAAATGTACTATAGCTTTCAAGTAAGTATGAGCCTGGTCAAAAT